>PVHX01007637.1:10446-89689 GCA_004024805.1 Geosciurus inauris
CTTTTTTTTTTTTTTTTTTTTTTTCTTACTCTGGATTGAACCCAGGGGTGCTTTACCACTGAGCTACATCTTCAGCCCTTTTAATTTTTTAAAATTTTGAGATAAGTTCTCCCTAAGTTGCCAAGGCTGATCTTGAAATTGTGATCCTCCTGTCTTAGCCTCCAAAGTCACTGGGATTGAAGGTGTGAGCTATCATGCCCGCCCTCCCCATGCATTTTTGATACGGAAGACGCAAATGTCGAATAAGCATTTAACTTGAGATCTGAATTTGATTTTTAAAAATTAGCCCAGTTTTTGTATGTTAATTTGCCGTTAGGGTAAATTCTTAGTAGAATTCTAGACATTCTAGAGCAGCTGTTAAATTTTGACTGGACCATATAATATGATTGATTTTTCAAAATTGGAAAACAAGCAGTATTTATTTAAGTGTCTTTAATGACATCTTCAATGGTGAATCTCTAAGCACTCATTCTCTTTTGAACAGAGGCCACGCATGGAGACACAGGCAAGGCATAGAAAGGCCAGGGACAGGCCTTCGAGTCAAAGCACTGCCAACATTGAATAATGGTTGCCTTAAAACAGCTGCTACTTATTTTTCAACTTGCTTTCTAACAGAAATGCAAAATCAGTGCCGAATATGTGGGCACATCTGTAGATAAATACGTTTTCGTGGGCATCGCGTTGTGTGCCTGCCTCCCAGATCAGAGCACAGACAACCCCCAGCAGCCTCCCGGAACACCTACCAGTTATACTCCCCCCTCATCGGCACGGCAAGCCTTGCCCTGACCTTTGGCACCACATTTTATTTTTGTCGCTTGTACACTTTATATAGATGGAATCATGCAGTGTGATATTTATCTACGTTGTTTGTAAAATTCACTCGTATTGCTGTGGTCCTGTTATTTTCATCACTCAGTAGTATTCCACTGTGGGACGAGGCTGTTGATCCAGGCTGCAACCCATGGGCATTTGTATTTCCAGGTTGGGAATTGTAAATAGAGCTTCAACGAAATGCTCATGCTGTCTTTTGGTGCACATACGAATGCTGTCTGTTGAGAACATGCAGATGGCACTTGTTTTAAGAAAACCTGAGTTTTACAGTGCAGGGTCATATTTTCTCCATCTTGGTGGTCCTGAGACTCTCCAGTGCCTGGTACTTAGTAGATACTCCAATGACTCTTTGCTAAATGAATGAGTGCATAGGTGACTTCTGTGGGTGGTGCTTTTTCCTTCAGGACTCAGTGCCATCCCTTTCACGTTAGTATGTTTTGTGGTGCCCCTGAAATCATTGTTTATGCACATTTTTCAATTTCCTTTTATCACAGAGGTTTTCAATATTATGTACCTGTGTGTATAACCGATGTGATGGATGCCCTACAGGTTTTTAGAACAGCGACATGCATATTAAGGCTGCACTGGCTCTGCTGTTTATGGCTGGCCTTTTTCGCTTTGTGAACTGCCTGACACTTTTGCTCAAAGAATCATTTATCAGGGAGAGCACATTCCACACTTATCTTCTGGCTACTCTTTTTCCAGTACTGTATATTGTAACAAGACGTTCTTTCTTGAATTATCTCTGGTTACAATACTAGCTCCCACAAATTGGTTACATACACTTAAAGAAATGAACTTTAAACTAAAATTTTTGACTTTTATCTTTTTGCAATGTGGGCGTAGGACAAAAAAGAGCACTGCTTGAGGCTCTATTTACGTGAGATGGGAAATGCTGCGGCATATGCTCCAGGTGCCGGTGTGTAGTTAAAAGAACCCATGAGCAATACTAGGATCTTACCTTTAATTCAGAAAAGGTGACTTTTTCATTGTGGGTGGCATTCATTAATGTAATGAGAAGATGTGGAACTAGACCAAAAAAAAAAAAATCACAACTCTGCATGAAGTTATGAACTCTGACAAAGTGGCCCCCCGGTGGAGTCCCAGGGCATTCCAGGACATGACTGGATAACTGCTTATGCTAGCAGTCATCCTGAGCAGGTAACTCAAAAGAATGTGCTCTAAAAACTTTAAGAACTAGAGATAACGTGGCTTAGTGCACACTTGCCCTGATGATTAAATTCCTTTGTGAAGAGATGGTTTAGAGAGATCAACCCAGAAGTCTTTCAGAGAAACATCTGAGGCGGTTGTGTTTGATGGTTTGTGCAATTAACTTAGAAACATCCTTGACATTTTTCCTCTGGGAAGAGACTTTCAGTGACACATTTTATGTTGCTGTTGTTTGGGGTTGTGCAATTTTCTTCTTCCTTGTTTCCAAGCCTTTCAGCAATGGGAAATGACCTTGAACCTAAGCTTCAAGTTTTATAGCCCTGTACATTCTCATAGCTACTTTCTGGGTACTTGCAGCTTCCATGTTTGTCCCCACATGAAGTCCTTCTGATATCTCATCATTGAAAAACTACTGTCCCTGAGGGCTGGAGGTATAGCTCGATGTACAGCATGTCCCTAGGATGAGAGAGGCCCTAGGTTTGAACCCCAGCACTCGAAAACAAAAACAAATTAGAAGTAAAAATTACTGTTCCAAACGCCTCTCCCAGTTGTCTTTTAGATGACCGATTACAATCAAAAGAAGAAAAAAAGTAAAATAAACTTTAAAGGGGAAAAATCCCAACCATTTAAATCAGTGCCATAAAACTATTTTAGAAAACCAGCTTTCTATATTTTAATGCTTTCCATGTCTGAGGCATTTCTCCAGACTTTGGTGCTATAATTGTAACACCATCTTGACACTTCTACTTTTAAGCCACAAAGTTTTTGCCTTTTCCTTTTTCAAAGAAAAAAAAAAAAAACCATTGGAGCCAAGTGACCACTCTGCATCCTCACCACTCATAGGTAACAGAGGTGGCAGAGACGGGTCCAGTGTAAATAGCAGGTCTGTGCCCTGGGCTGCTTGGCAGTATGTACCATGGGGAAGGCAGCCAGGGCCCTGAAGGAAAGAGGAAGGCTCAAGTTGGGACATACTGTGATGGTACCTGCAACACAAGGAGCAGCAGGGAAGGTTCTTTTGTGGAATTCGGAAAGTAGGGTCCCTGCAGGTGTGTGAACTGCCTTCTAGGGTAGACATGATAGGAAAGTCTCCCTTTTTCTAAGCTTAGGTCCTTTTTCTCAGCTTTGGTGTTAGCCCCTGTTCTAGCCCCAGGTGGGTGTTCCATGCAGAACACATCCCTGTGACCACAGGTCACGCCACAACCACACGGGATCCTTTAATTTGCTGGTGTTTTGGCTGTCCACCAAAGGGGTGTGACCGATGTCTGAGTCATCCAGAAATGATCTTTCAGAAAACCTTCCTGGGGCAGGACTTCTGAAGAATAAGCAGCTCCCTGAGCACCTACTTTGGGATTGTTGGAGAAAGGGACAGGGGCAAGATGGAGATAAATAGGATCATCTCTAGATGCGAGGCTTAAAAACAAAAACAAAAAAGGAGCTGCAGTAGACAAAGCTGAAGAAAGGAATATCATATTTACTAAAATCTTCTTACAGGCCAGGTACTTCCAGATTCTTTCCTTCTTACAAATATTCCGTCTAATTATCAGGAACCAGTAAACAATAGATATCACCTTCATTCTACCATTGGGTAAAGAATCTAAAGCAAAAGGAGGATATGGAAATTGCTCAAGGTCATGGGCCTAGTAGATGGTAGAGCTGGCCCCCATCCTTACACCTCCTAGTGACCAGCTGTTTCAGTTATCACAAATTGGCAATCTTCAGATCCAAGGCGGAAGACCTTGGTCTGGATGGTGGAGACTACTGGCTACCTTCCAGTATCTGTTCTCTGCTTCTTTTTAAAAGCAGAGCTCTGATTTACCTGAGTACATGGCTCCTCAGCTAACAGACTACATTTCCCAACTTCCCTGGCACCAAGTTCAGTCACATGACTCCACTTTAGCCAATGAGATGTGAGCAGAAGTGCCATGTGGAACATCCTGGAAATTCTTTAAAAGGCAGCTGTGTTTCTTGTCCCTTTTCTCCTTACTGCTGCCTAGAATATTAATGTAGGTTTAAACTTTGATGCTATCCTGGGAGTAATAGTTAAATATGGCAGAACAAAGAGATGGAAATAGCCTGGGTCCCTGACATGAACTATCACACAGACTTGTTCTCTTTCTCCTTCTTCTTATGAGAAAGGCATAATCTGTCTTATTTAAACCACTATCTAGGTCTTTCTAGACACACATTAACCTACTCTTGACTGGCATATGCATGGAATCTGCCACCGATGGACCCTCACCAATGACTTTTCTTCCTCCCTTCTACCCCAGTACCCTCTTGTTATACCTTTTTATATGTCAAGACAATTTTATTTCAGTGTTGCTTTTGTCCAACACTGAGGCTTAGGAGACATCAGTCCATATTAATAGGTTTCTCTGATTTTAAATCTAAGGTAAGGGGAGTCAGTCCTTTCCCTGGGGAGATTCCTTAAAGAGGACTTTCTTATCCTTTTCAGCAAACCCTCTGCATACCAAGAGGTATTATGAGGAGCTTGCCTTTGAAAGGTCCCCAACATTTCCACTCTTCCCTTGCCCAGAACAGCAGTATTTATTCATCCTAAGTCACCTAGCTGAGGGACCTCAGCCACCTGCATGCACTCTAAAGAAAGTCTGTCTGTTCCTACATGATTTGCTCTTCTACCTGCTCAGAGACGCAGAGTCACCTCCCAGTTCCCAGCTATACAAGTTTTATGAACAGGAATGTCACATGCATTTGTGTAGGTTGTGCCTTACATAAGGAATTTGCCCGGAGAAAGGGGCACTGTCTCCTAATGAACACAAAGGTGCTGCCTGACGGCCAAGAGATTGCCTAGAGGGTAGTGCTTGTCCAGGCACTGAACGGGATAGCCATGCACCTGTGAGAACAAGACTTTACCCTCTATTAAATATATATAAATATAACCTCTCTCTCTATATATATAAAGCTATATATATATATATATTTTTTTTTCTTTTCTTCGTTTCCAGGACCTATGTGTTCTTATCTAAAAGGTAAAGACACTGGAATGGACAGGATATTAAGTTTGGCACAAAGTCTAAGAAATCTTGGCCATTTTCTCTTTACAGAGGTTCTCTGTGACAGTGCGGTCTGGTCAGCCTGTTCTCTGGAGTCATTTTCTGTTGCACCACTTTGCTGTCTTTGTATATCTACCCATCAACTGGAAATACGCTGCTCACGGATGGTTTACTTTCATTCCACACTGTTCTAGAACGTGAGCCACCAGAGCAGGAGCCCTGCTCCCCCTGTGCATTGCTGTGCCCATCCGTACCTAACAGCTCTTGCCACATAGTAGGCTGTCCACACATATTGGCTGACAAATGAATGACCAATTTGGGTAGTACAGTGAAAAATTTTAAACACACCCAGTTCTCTCATTAGTGGTAATTTAGAGTTTGGAAGCTCTCTGGTTGCCCTCGTCAAGCTGGCTTTCCCTCAAGCCACCCGTCACAGCTACTATGGAGGCTTGTACAGTTTATGGGGACAGGGAGAGAGGCTGAAGGGAGGCTGAGGTGGCCCTGCAGAAACAAAGACGTGCACGGTGGCATCATCGCCTGGTGCTGAGCCTGAGATGTAGCAGCAGCTGTTATTTTTCCCATTCGGAGACACCATCCTAACTATATGTCTGCAAGGCTGCTTGTTTGTGTGTTTCAGAGAAATATACCAAGGAATAACCAAAGGAGCACTGCTTCTCTGAATCAGAATAGAAATGCATAGGGGATCTGTGGGCCTTTATTTGTCCATCCTCTCCTTCTCTCAGGGGAGGTCAGGTTTTCCACTCCCCAGACCTCCCTGAGGAAGCCAGGCCACCTGCTGCACCTCTCCTCCCACCAGCGTGTCCATGTGTCAGCTGCCCCTGGCAGGCCTGTTGCTGGCCCACGGTGGGCCTGTGTTGACTTTCCCCACCTGACAGCGTGGCCACCCCTTGTGAGCTGTCAGCCGTATTTCAATTTCTTGTGGGTACTCTGTTTGGGCTTAAGAAAAATACAAAGCAAAGAGGAAGGGGTAGAAAGGGAAGAGGAAAACGGAGGAGAGGCGTGTGCTCAGCATGGCTGCTGTGAAATACTAAAATGCCAGTGACATTACCCTCTCCGTAAACAGAACGGAGACGCGCAAGCAGCATTTGCAGGGTGTGATAAATGTCCTTAAAAGTAAGAAGGTGTAAAAACAAGATGGGATAGAAGACAGAGCAAAAGGGAAAAAAAGCACAAGACGGAAAAAAGTGTCACAAGAGAAGCCCTTTGGATCACTCAGAACTTGTGAGATATCATTTAAAAAAAGAGAAATAGTCCAATACAACTACCTCCTTTCAGTATCTTCAACCTTTACTTTTTAAAAATGAAGATGTACTGAATATATTAAGAATGTGTCTTCTTTTAAAAAAAGATGGTCTAGATTCCTATTATATTGTTAACAGAATTTTGAAAAACAATATTTGGCCATTTGTTTTATGAGATGTATTAAGATGTAAAATATTTCTAGGTTAGAAAAATGACTTTGTATGCCTCCATAGGTGAAATACCTAAAAATATATTGAACAGCTTGGGATACATGACCCTAAAATAGCAGGTCCTGGCATATTGAGATTTTTATTTTTTCTTTGCAGTCTTGGGAATTGAACCCAGGGCTCTGCACACACTGCGTAAGTGCTCTCCCACTGAACGACACCCCAGCCCGTTGAATATTTTAAGTCAAAGGAACTTGAGTGCAGCGGGCAGGAAGGGCAGTCTCATTCCTACCCTTCTCCTCTGGCCAGGACCCTGTTTGAAAGGTGGCCTCCCTGGAAGAGGTTCCTAGAAGAAAGGAGTGTCGCATTTAGGGAGGCTGAGACAGGAGAATCGCGAGTTGAAAGCCAGCCTCAGCAATGGCGAGATGCTAAGCAACTCGGTGAGACCCTGTCTCTACATAAAACACAAAATAGGGCTGGGGATGTGGCTCAGTGGTCGAGTACCCCTGAGTTCAAATCCCCAGTACCAAAAAAAAAAAAAAAAAAAAAGAGAGGAGTGTCCTTACCTCTGAAGACACGGGACACAGCAGGCTCCACACAAGTTCCCCCAGTTTCTCACCCTTACAGCACACGCTGTCTTCCAATAGTTCTTCACAACTTCTTACGCTTCATCAAACTGAAGCATAAAAATACACAAGTTCACTTGTTTTTTTGTCTTCATTTCCTTTTGAAGGCTCCCATGTCATGGGTATTAAATAAATGCATATGCTTTTCTCCTGTTTATCTGTCTTCTGTTATAGGCATCTCAGCCGTGAACCTATGGATGGATGCGAAAGAAATTGTTCTTTCCCCTGCAACATTAAGATGGATATATATACATCAGTAACACAAAGAGAGAAAACAAGTGAGCAAATGCAAGAATTGGGGTCTTATTCATAGCAACATCTTGAAATAACTATTTGTTTGCTTAAGTAAGATCCAAGGTCTTGATTAGCATGTCAATATATAAAGATATCATTTGAGCCTGAGTTCCCGCTTTTAAAAAACTCTTCCACATTCTTTAAAAATGAATCGTTCACTAATGCTTATCAATGATAGAACTGCAAGATGAACACAATAATGGTTAGAACTTAGCCTGTGACAACGTGGTATGATGCAAATAAGATCAGGCCTTGGAATCAGGTGGACCTGGGTACATCCAGACTCTGTCACTAACTACTAAAGTCTTCAATAACCTACTTGAATTCTGAGCTTTGGCTTCACCAGCTTTGAAATGGGGAGGTTTTAAAATATTCTCTCCCACAGTTATCATCAAAATGAACATATCTGACAGCCTCTTGGTCTCTGGAAAGCTCATGGGTATTGAAGAAACATTAGCATTCCCAGCTTACCTGTCTAGGAAACAAGCTCCTGTGGAATTCCCACATGCAAAAAAAAAAAAAAAAAAAGAAAGAAAAGAAAAAAAATTCTCACTTAAAATGGTAACTACATTTGGAATTTCTGAAATAAACCTAAATATAAAAGGCACATATGAGGGAAATATTAAGACTCCATTTACCATGGGCTGCCCATTTATGATGAAGTGAGCTGGGACACAGAGAGCCAGGTCCAATAAAACCCTTTTCAAGAATTCAGTTCAAGTCCTCAGGTGTTAGCCAATTACTTTTCCTTGAACACCACTAGGTAATCACTTTTCAACATACATAAATATAATGGATAGAAAAAGATGTGCTTTGTGATGGAAAGATCTTTGGAGGTAACCAGGACTGAATGGAACCTTCTAGAAGGTCCAAGTCATCAAATACTTATGGTATACTGCTTCATGTGCAATTCAAAATAAAAACTATTCCAAACCACATAATAAGGAACTCCAAGAAAATTCTGATTTTCCACATGATGATGACTATAGAAGTCTTTTTAAAGAAATGACAAATGTTAAATTTAAAATAATTTTGTGTTTCCTTTGCTTTACTGATTGACGTACTAAGTTGTAAAATGAAAATTCCCCAAGAAGCTACCAGAATACTCTGTTAATTAAGTGTGGCTACATTTATTCAATGTGCTGCAAGGATTCACCTTTACAGAGCCCTTGAAGTGTCTCAGGAGAGGAGGTCACGACAGGAAGGTAGAGGGTTGGGGTGTGGGTCTTTTTGTTTTTCTCTGTAGTAGAGATTGGAACCCAGTGCCTCACACATGCTAGGCAAGTGTTCTACCATTGAGCCCAATGGAAATCTTTCCAATTGGGGCCCTAGGAAAGACTGGGAAAAATTATAATAGTTTGGTATTGATGGGCACACAGTAATGAGGAGGTTTTGAAGCAATTTTTGATAAGTGAGCAGTTTGAAAAGAGAATCATTCGCTCAGGAGAGTAATCTATTGCCCTGAGAAAAGCAGTTTGCCCATAGGAGCAAATTTATTGTTCAAATAAATTGTTTTTCAGGAATTTCCTGATGCAAACAGTGAAATTATTTATTGCTTTTCAAGCTTATATTTGTGGGCAAGACTCTCCTAGAACAAGGAGCAGTTGTTGTTAAGTGGTCTGCGTTTTCTGTCCTGATAAGCTACGCGAATGCAAATGGAATTAGCTCTGGTTGCCTCACATGGAACCCAACACCAGCAAACCCTCAATGTTGAATTAGGTATTGAATCAGGGAAAACAGAGGGAGGTATGGGCGAGTCAACAAAAGGATGTATCACACGCCATCAAGGAGCCTGCCTTCTCCAGAGCAGCCGGGCGGAGGGGCGTCGAAATGCAGCTTTTGACTTAAACTGTCCAGGAACACCAGAGCCAAGAAGCGAAGTTCTCTTGCAGGGAGAGGAGACCCTGCCGCATCTCCAGACCTATCTGGCAGGCCCGAGAGGCTCACATCTAGTGGTGTGTTCTTTGAGGGCTAGACCTGCCCGCTGAACTTTGTATCCTCAGCACAGGGACATGGATCCATTGAGTCTTGGATACATGAGTGCTGAACCGGAAGAGGCTGTGGTAAAAGCCATGATTGCTCTCTGGAGCCTGCCTTCTCCAGAGCAGGAGAGAACAGGTTTGCCTGGTGAATACAGAGCCTGTGTTTAAAGAAGCTGAGCAAGAACCACACTGAGAATCTTGGACGAAGACAAGACACTAAAGATGCTCAAAGGACACAGACACAGGTGAGATAAAGCAAGAAGAGGGAAGAGGAGACACCTGATGATTTAAAATGGCTTGTATTTACCCAGCACCTTTTAACGTGGGAAGTGATTTCATTTACATTATTACTTTAGAGCTTCACAACACTCTTGTAAGGTGCAGAGTTTGGATCTTAAATGTTCCCCAAACATGTTAAGGGCTTGGGGATCACCCTGGGGTGCTACTTGGAGGTGTAGAACCTTTAAGAGGTGGGTCCTTGGGGCATGCCCTGGCAGGATGTGGGAACCTAGCCTTGCTTCCTCCTCTTTCTGCTCTGTCTGGCCTTGTGGCTGGAGTGATATCCTGCCCCTCCAACAAGCCCAAAGACACAAGCTCACCAGTCACAGGATGGAATCTCCAGGACAGTAAGCCAAGATCAACCTTTTCTCTTGAATTGCCTCAGGCATTTGTTATAGCCCTGGGAAGCTGACATCACAGGTGCATTTTCCCTGTCTGTTTTATTGATGAGACGTCATAGCGCTGAGGTGGTTCAATGTCTCGCCCAAGGTCATGGCACAGCAAAGCTGCAGAGAGGCTCTTGGTCCTCGATTTCCTGAAGCATTTTGCAACTGTTAAAAATTGGAAGCAGAATGAAAACTGAGAGAGGAGTGAGAGAAGTGCTTCTCTTTACCCCTCCAACCATAAGGACCCAAGTTTGTCGAGTCGTAAGTTCTGTAAATAGACAAGTGTGCGCTGTGAACTGCAGTTGAATGGGACCTGACAAAGCAGTTGTCAGACCCCGTGCACTGAGCCTGCTGCCCTGAACACAGCCTTGAACCACCAGAAGTTCACGCTGCCATCATTTAAGCACAGACTACTGCTCTCGTGCCAAAGTCCTGCCTCGTCACGTGTTTCCACAGGCAGCAAAATTTTAGTATCCCTGTCTGGCTGGGCTTTCAGATTTTGGCAAGAATTCCCTTTTCCCTTGTGAACATCTTGGAAAAGCTTTTAACTGAGCACAAAGATGTTTATTTTGAGAAGCAAAAGGGACTAACTAAATATGTCCAAAAACAATCCTACCTCTCCCACCAGATGATCCTGACTTATTGTGTAAGCCATTCTGCCACCTCCACCATCTAGAAGGCAGAGTGCAGAGGCGAGCTGAATTGGATGGCTCAGAAGAAACTGGTGATGCTCCCTGCCACGTCAGGCCCTGGAGAGGTGTTGGGAATCTGGGGCAGAGAAGTATTGAGGGGGCCCAGAGCAACAGAGTGGTGGGGGGAGAAGGGGAAGAGCAGGAGTCTCAGGAACCTGGCCACACAGCCATTCGACAGCTTATTTCTCAAGTATCTTTTCAAATGTCTTCACATTGGTTTTAGAAGGGGTTATGTCCATGCCTAGAATATAATTTGGTCACCCTTCAAGGACAGTCACAAATATCACATGGCCAGTAACTTTCAGGGCATGTTGATAAAGAATCATGTTGTTTTAGAATGACGACATGCCTTAGGGTTCAAGTTTCTCATTTGGGAGATGACGAAACTAAGAACCAGAAAGTCAAGTGACTTTCCTGCGTCATGCATACTTCAGCAATAAATCAGGAGTCTTGATTTTTGTGGTTATTGCACCATACTGTAGGGTATTTATTCTGAAAACGAAATTTCTTGTGTGTGTGTGTGTGTGTTTTAATTTCATCTTCTTCCCACACTATACTTCTCACTCTTTAAAAATATTATTAAACTTGCCTTCCAGTGTGAGGGGACCCAACAAAGGAAAGACTTTCTAACTGTACTTTCTAATGCCTCTTCAATGAGTCTGACTCAGGGACCCAGACTTTAAACTTTCCCTGAAGCTTTTAATAGAAATATGGCAGTGGGGCCAAGGGTTTGATAAAAGGGGGAGAGAACTGAATGTCCCAAAAGTGAGTGGTGGATCCCTGAGGGTTTGGGGACATGTAAAAGGACACAAGTTTAGATCAAGATGAACTCTTAATCTCTTCACAGTGGAAACTTCCAGAATTTCATGTCTGGGTCCTTGAAGTTATTATTTGCCTCGGTTGTACGTAAAGTCCTTTATGAGCTGTTAATGAGCATTAGAGAGAATCACACCGCTAACACCAACAGATGGTGTAAAGTTATAAATCAGTCTCGTTTGGGGAGGTCAGGGATTAATTTGACTTGGATCAACCCTGTATTTATTCTTCTAGAACAAATTCAGGTGTAGTGGCCCAATGGGAAGGGATGCCTGGAGGATCCCACCATGCTCATAAGTCTGCAAGCTCAGGTCTTCCCATTGCTCAACTCCACGCTACAAGTTTGCAGCCAATACCACTGTGCGCTTGTCCCCAGGCCCCGAGATCCACAGCAGGCATTCCATGTTTTAGCCAGTGCTGGGCAATCGTGGCTACATTGCTCTAAACGCATTTCCTTCTTCCTTTTTAGGTGCCCAAGATACCAAACTTTACCCCTGGTTACTCATATTACGAGTTTTCTTCTTTCTCTTAAGAGAGTAATAGGCTTGGAGTTTACGGTTGCCTCTCTACTCCCAAGGGAAGGAAGTGAAACTAGTTGGAGAGAACCCTTGTTAATTATGGCTGCTATTTGCAAAAGTATTATTTTTCTTTTTAGCTAGACTTGCTTGACCTCCTGAGGTTTGTTCTCTGAAGTTGACTCCAGATTTCAATGAAATTCCTGAGATCCAAGAATCAAAGGAAAGGGAGGGAAGATAATGGTTACCCATCTTTTAGATCTAAAAGACAAACAAGAAACATCTTCCAAAAGAAAAAGCAGTAGCAGCAGCAAAAGAAATCAAGGCTGCAGGTTTAATTGTCACACTAATGAAAGTGAAAAGCTACCAAGGCAATCAGGCTACTCATCTTGGATTCTTCTCCTAGACAGCATTCTTAAAATCCAGAATTTTTTTCTTTTTTTCCTTTCACTTAGCTAAATGCCCAAACAGTTCTTGTTTGGTTGTAATGATGTTTTGGTTTTCTAGGTAGGTTTATTTTTCCTGATTCCTAATAATTATCAAATTGTTATAATGCTATCTCTTGCAGTTTGTACTTCTAGGAACCAGGTAGGGCTTTTCCCTCCTCTGAGAGGAAAGCTTGAGTTTCAAAATTTGTCCTTTCTTCAGAAATTCAGGGAAAATAATTTGAATGATGAAACTATTGTGTTTGGACTTTTTTCTGTTTTGCTGTTATTTTCGTTTGGTTTCCATTTTGGATTATGAGTTTGACAGTTACCTATGACTGTTGAGGGCCTTTACAGTATAGACATCTCAGAGTAAACTGAGCTGTCCCCAGACACCTTCTTCAGTGAAGCTGTTCAATAAGTTAGGAATTTTATTTGTAGCATGAAGTGTCAAGACCTGTTTTCTTTTCTTTTCTTTTGGTACTGGAGATTGAACTCAGGGGTGCTCGACCACCGAGCCGCATCCCTAGCCCTATTTTGTGTTTTATGTAGAGACAGGGTCTCACTGAGTTGCTTAGTGTCTCGCCGTTGCTGAGGTTGGCTTTGAACTCGCGATCCTCCTGCCTCAGCCTCCCTAAGTGTTAGGATTACAGGCTTGTGCCACCGCGCCTGGCTAAGACCCGTTTTCTAAGGAAGTGTGGTTTTAAAAATAAGTCCATAGGGGCTGAAGATACTGGTAGAGTGTTTGCCTCGCACGCACAAGGCCCTAGGTTCAATCCCCAGCACCACCAAAAAAAAGTTCATAGTCTTTGACGCAATGCTATGTTTTTAGAATGTTTGTTTCTTCTTTAAAATTCATGTTGTGACTGAATTTCCAATGGAGCAGTAGTTGAGAGGTGAGAGGTTTTTAGAGTAGTTGAGTAGTTGAGTAGTTGAGAGTTTTTAGGAGGCAATTAGGCCTGTTAAAGAAAGCAGGGTCCTTATAAAAAGGCGTGAGAGTGAGTTTGTTCTTTTTTTTTGCTCTTCTGTCCCTTCCACCAAAGGAAGACTCAGCCTTCATCCCCTCTGAAGGATGATGCATCAACAGGTGTCATTTTAGAAGAAAACCCCAGGCCCTCATATGACAATGAGTCTGCTGATGTCTTGGGCTTGGGCTTCAAGCCTCCAGAATGGTGAGAAATCAATGTATTTTCTTTAGAAACTACCCGATCTCATGTATTTTATTACAGCAGCAGGAACATATCTTCCTTTGAAAATTGCAGCCTAATTCTTCTCCGCTTGAATGGACGTGGGCTGGACTTGGCGAATTGCTTCTAAGGAATGGAATGCGGTCGAGGGATGTTATGGGACTTCCAAGGCTAGGTCATGAAAGGACGGCCTCTGCCTACCTCTAACTGTTTTCAATCACTTGCTTTAGGGAGAGCCAGCTACTATGTCGTGAGAACACTCAAGCAGACCTGGGAGACGTCTGCGTAGAAAAAAATCTGAGCCCTCCTCTAAAATCCAAGCCGCATGCATGAGCCATCTTGAAAGGGAATCTGTAGCCTGTCGAACTTCCTTGACTGCAGCCTCAGCCAAGATCTTGATTCTGGCCTCATGTTACGGTTTAGATGCAAGGTGTCCTCCCCAAACTCCTTTGCTAATGCAGGAATTTTCAGAGGTTCAATGATTGGACTGTGAGAATTGTAAGCTAATCGGTCCATCTTAGTTGGAATGGGTTGACTGGGTGGTACTGTAAGCAGGAAGGGCATGGCTGATGGACGTGGGCCTCTGGGCGCCTGCCCTGGAAGGGTGCGTCCTCCCTGCAGCCCTGTCCTCCCCCATCTGTTTACTGGTTGCATGAATGAAGCGGTGCTCCTCCACCCCACCCTTCCACCCTGATGGAAGCGCTGCCTCACTTTGGCCCAAAGCCATGGTGTCAGTTCACTGGGGACTGAACCTCTGAAACCATGAGCCTAAATAAACTTTCTTTTCCCTAAGTTGTCTTGTGAGACGCTTTGGTCACAGTGGTGCCACACTGACTAATGAAGGACTTCAGGTCAGAAGCACTCACTGATCTGATCCCAAATTCCGGACCACAGAAACTATCAGAGATAATAGATGCTTATTATTGTTTTAAGCCACTAAGTTTTGTGGAAATTTGCAATGCAATGATTGATAACAAATACAGGAAGTGATTAGCAGAGGATACTGTCTTATTCTTGAAACTCTTGAAAATAATGAAAAATAATAATTAATGTATGATAAGAGAATTCCTTTTCCCCACCCTGTTACATTTTATTCTCATTCATTCGGATCACATAAGCCCCCACCAAAAATGCTCAGAATCTCTCCTTTTCCTTCTATCTGTTCACATTTGAAGGTTGATATGTGTTATTTGCCTGTGAAGCATGGATGTGAATGGAGCAGGAATGCCAAAAAGGGTTAAGAAATCTGAAATCCTGGTGCACCTCCCTCATAGCTCACCAAATATTTTACACCTTCAATCTCCTTTGAAATCCCTTATTTCGATTTAGAGAAAATGCTCTTGAGCATTCAGATTGGTGCTAACTCCAATCCAACTGCTAATTTTGTCTAGCCTTATCTCAGGCCTTATTATCTCTTGACTGCATTTCTGATGAGTCCTCATCTTCTGCCCTCTGACTGTTCTATCACCTTTCCACTCAAAAATTGTCAAAGGTTGCTCACTGTGCACCGGAGTGAGAGCCATCTTTCCCATCTAGCCTCCTGGGCCACCTCCACCCTACTTTCATGGTTGTATACAGAGCCCAGAACAAGACTCCGCCTGGGGGAATGCTCTGGAAGCACATGAGGTGTGCAGTGTCTTCCTCCGTAGCATGCTGGAACCACCCTTAACGTTGTCCATTTCCTACGGGATTAGAGTCCATTTGCAGTACTGGCTTAATAATACCTGTTTTATGAGGTGGGGAACGATAAAGTTTACTGGAGTCTTTTGAATTTATGGCTCTTCTCCACATAGCACAAGACTACCTATTACTTCTCATCCCCCTGTCAGTCTTAGGCATGCCCTTAGAGTCCTCCACTCATTTGTTTTACAAGAAGATAATTCAAAAAGCAAAGGGAAGCCCATCTCCAGTCCTGCTGGCTGTGAGTATAACCTACCATGGTGGGTACGAGTTGGCCGGCAGCATCTTTCTGTGAACAACCAAACCATAAATTTCATGAATCTGGGGTCAACTTGAACTCACATGGGGTCCATAGTCGGTCATTTTTCGGTATTTTATTAACTGGATGTGATCTTTGCTGGTCTTGGAAATCTGTAACATTGGATTTTGACAATGGATTCCAAACCCAGTTCTCCATACTCTGCTCTGCATCTCTGCCTGGCCAGTGGCCCCCTGATAGGTTCTGCCAATAGAGGGTGCTGAGGAGGGCTGTGGGAGGAGTAGGCACTCGCTTCCCTCCGCTCTTGCTGGCTGTCTGCCTCATGGCTTCCACGAGAGCAAAGCATCCTTCAGCAGCACTCCTTCATCCCTGCAGTGGGGGCTCCTTCCCTCGCAGCCGTGAAATTCACTTTGTAGTTTTCCAGCTACAAACCGGCTTCCTCCCTCACCACCCACTAGCCCAGCTGGTGGGGGCCTTTCTTAGATGTCTCCGCTTCAGCTTCCCAGTACCCTCCTCTAAGTTCTGGAGTTTTAAAAATTCCAAATTCTTACCTTTCTTCTCCCAACCTGAGTGTGCCGGGGTGGCTTTGCAACTGTGCCCCATAGGTCTCCAGCTATCAGGAGTGTCATTAGAGCTGGGAGATCTAGCAAATTAAAATAAAATAAAATAAAAAAGAATGGATGCCAATTCAGTTTGAACAACAAATAATTGTTTGTCTAGCTTACACAATATCTGGGACATACTTATACTAAAAATTTATTCATTGTTTATATGAAAGTCAAATTTAACTGGATGTCCTGTATTTTATCTGGTAATTCTAAGCTTAACTGACCAAGCATCCCAGCTACTGCTCTTTGAAATCCCTCCCTGGCTGTTTTTGCTCTGCAGTGATGCCTCCCATGGCCTGCTGTCTCCATAACTGAGGTGCCCGAGGCTCAGGTGGATTCCTGTGAGACCTGAGACTCCTCTGGCCAGCAACTTTGCCTCAGTGACATTCCTGTGGTTTTGCTGAAACTTCCTTGGACTTCAGGGCTCCTTTGCCCTGCGTCTGGGTTCTGCTTGCCTCTCCTTCTGTGACAGTTGTCCGGCCTGCATTGATCCCTGTGCTTCCTGTGGCACACATCTCCCCTGAGGAAGTCCTTGCAGGTTTAATCCCATCTTCACATCGGGCACAGGGCAGGCTGACAGAAGTTGGAACAGCCCCCTTCAGTTTCCCTGTGTGATGTCCTCGCAGTCCTCTGTGCCTTTAGCTACCCACCATGCAATTTAATACCTGGCTTACAGTTCTTGATATTAAATCTTCTCTCTTCAAATAACTGGTGTGGTTTCTATCTCTTGACTGGATTCTGACCGGGTGCCCCTGAGACCAGGGAGAATGCTAACTGGCTCCAGGAAGTTTCAGACACTCAACCATTCCATTAAAGGGATGTGGGAATGTCATTTCCCCTGAACTTCCCTTGTGATTTTACCACAGAGTTGGCAAAACAGGTTGAGCAAGATGACTGCCTGTTATAAATGTGGCATCAGACATTTGTCATGTTGTGTTTGATACTGGAAGTCATACTTGGACACATTGGCAAACCAGGACGCCTCCGCAGGAAGGTGATCGTGGAAATGACAAATCTTGAAGCCGTTCCCAAAAAGGGGTTTCCTTACTTGATGTGGAGAAGAGAAGCCTGCAGGAGGATGGGGTAACTGTTTTTGAGGATTTGAAGGTTAGTCATATGGAAACGGGATTCAAATTATTTTGCATGGCTCCAGATGTTAGAACTGGAACCAATCAGCAGAGCCAGAAGTAGACATGTGGATTCATGATTTGGCAACGATACAAACCTACATCCCTTCAATATTTTTTAAACATGTATCTGGCAAGACTGGGGAGGAATTATTTTTTGTGCTAATAAAATGTATATAGATAGCTCTTTAGGCTCAAAATAAAGGATTTATTACATGTGGTAACATGACAATAAAATTTCAACGTTTTGAAGAATTTTCGAGCTTTTTATGCCACTCATCTCTGGATAGCAAGGGTCACTCACACTAAGTAAGAAAAGTAACTTACATGGGTGTCATTAAGGATTTTGTCCAGAGACATTTAAGTTTCTTGGTCTGACTTTTCTGTAGATATACATTTCCTTCTTTATTCAGTACTTACTGAACTATAATCTTTTTTGGGTATTTTACAATTGTCTGAATGGAAAAATTATGGCCTAATAAAGGGTTTGTGATTTAGATAATAAAATAAAGTGCCTGCTTCTAGTAAACAGTGTGGCATTATGAATTTTGGAATTTCAGACGATGACCACATTTTTGGACTCCAGTGGGCAAGACTTGAAGCTGCTCTTAGTTGCCTTGAGCTACTTACACATTTGCCTCCCCAAAATACTCCATAGAGACAGCTTAGCTCACATGGGGAATATGTATTTAAATTTCCCTTTGAATGCCTCATCTACTTCCATTTGGTGGGACCCATTTATAAGATCCTGTTATGTGAGGAGTCAGGCATGGAGACGCCTTACTTGGCACATTTCACTATTTGTTTTGGTGATATTTTAGCATCTCTTTTTGATTAATGCTCAGGAAGCTGTCTGGTTTGTCTATCCCTTGATCCAGACCTTCAGTGGGTAAAAGTGACAGGGGAGCATATTTCTGCCAGTACAAGCAAGATCTCATTAAGAACTAGGCTGGGCATGGTGGTGTATGCCTGTAATCCCAGCACTCTGGGAGGCTGAGACAGGAGAATTGCAAGTTCAAAGCCAACCTCAGCAAGGGTGAGGTGCTAAGCAACTCAGTGAGACTCTGTATCTACATAACATAAAACACAAAATAGGGCTGGGGATGTGGCACAGTGGTAGAGTGCCCCTGAATTCAATCTCTAGTACCAAAAAAAAAAAGAGAGAGAACTAGAGCTTCAAGCCAGGCAAGGTGGTGCACACCTGTAATCCCAGTGACTTGGGGAGCTAAGACAGGAAGATTGTAAGTTCAAGGCCAACCTCAGCAACTTAGCAAGATCCAATCTCAAAAATAAAAAGGACTGGAGTGTAGCTCAGTGGTAGAGCATTTGTCTAGCATTTGCAAAGACCTGGGTTCAAATACCAGAAAAAAAAATAACTAGAACTTCTAACCATGCCTTTAACTACCTTGCAAAGGAGAGAGTTCCTCAGCATGTTACTGACTATGGATATGAAATGAATCCTGCACCAGGAAGGAAGATAAAGTGAAACAATAAATAGAAATAACTTCATTGAATTAATGTGAAGTCTTGTCTTGCTACACTTTCACAGGTTGTGGGAGACAGGCAAAACAGTGATTCATAATGACAATGATGTCAAGAATTGTTTGGTTATATTTAAAGATAAAACAAAAGAGAGTTGTATGTCTTTTCAAGGTCATACTGGCATATTGTGTAAGAGGCCTCTTAGGAATTTAAAAATTTTCCAGGAAGGTGTGCTTTGTTTGACTTTGAGATTAACTATTGCCCAGAGTCCAGACACTGTGAAGGTGCATGTTAACTTGAAGATGTTTACCTGTTAGGGATGCAGACTTCTCTTTGGTGAAAAAGATAACCTCAAAAGCTGACTATGAACCAGATTTTTCTCTAACTTAAAAAAAAATTATTGCCCTATGCCTTTCTTGATGGACTATTTAAGTCTTTGTCTCTCAGATTCCTCAGATGCTTTTAAACCAGCTTTGGTATCTTACACCTGATCTCCTTAATCAATGAATCTAATAGAGTTTTTGTTGGTGTTTTTTTTTTTTTTTTTTGGTAGCAGAGATTGAACTCAAGGGCACTTGAACATTGAGCCACATCCCCACATCCCCAGCCCTATATTCTCTTTTATTTAGAGACAGAGTTTCCTTGAGTTGCTTAGAGTCTCACTCTTTCTGAGGCTGGCTTTGAACTCACAATCCTCCTGCCTCAGCCTCCTTAGCCACTGGGATTATAAGGTGTGTACCACCACGCCTGGCCCAATTAGAGTTTTGATATGTGCTCATTCTGTATTTCTATGAAAGTTATGCTTTTAAATTCGAAAATTATATCTGACAGAAACAGGAGTCAGAAAAAGAAGCAGTTAGTTGTCCAAAGGACGAATAAAATATTAAAAAATCAAGAATTCAGAACATACACTGTCCCCTGCACTATGCAGTTGACACCTGTGGCATGTGATTAGCTTGAGTACTTTGCTTGTAGGCTGGCATTGTAAGGACACAGATCCACAGGAAGAGGCAACAAGAAGAGAGGTCTTAAAAATATTTTGGGTGAAGTTTAATAGAATTAAGGAAGAGACTCAAGAGGCATGTGGAGTGGCAGTTTTTAAGTTTTGACCTGGAATCCATCAAATGTGACAAGTCACAGTGCTGTGGGAAAATCACTAACCTTCTCTGGGTCTGTTTCTTTATCTGTAAAATGAATGAGTTGGAGTAGCTCACCAACCCTAAGATAATTGTACTCAATATTGAAAGTTTATTGAATAAAGGAAGATTAGATGTCTTTTGCACATCCTCCGTTTAGATACTATAAGAAAATAGATTTTTGGCTGAGTGTAAAAAAACAACTTTATGAGAATTGTTCACAAATATAAGCACTGTCTTATGAAGTTCTGACTCCTGGGATCAGTCTAGACGATCCAGCAAGATGCTCAGGTGGACTTACACCTGTGCTACCACTAAACTGCAAGG
The DNA here is from genome assembly GCA_004024805.1 of Geosciurus inauris. Classification (NCBI taxonomy): domain Eukaryota; kingdom Metazoa; phylum Chordata; class Mammalia; order Rodentia; family Sciuridae; genus Geosciurus; species Geosciurus inauris. Next base: position 30,713 of record PVHX01007637.1, read on the forward strand.
CCTGAAAAGAATACCTCATGTTCAAATTAAACCCAGGCACGTCTTCTTGTCTCCTAGAATGAATCTCAAACAGCTAATTCTATATTTCTCAATGTTTTCTTCTTTTTATCTGATTTTTTTTTTTTTGGTTTGGTTTCTTGGCCAGCGCTACTCGTCTGCCTGTGTTTGGGCTAACTTCATGATCACGCCTAGTTGTCCCCTGGAGTCAGGTCATTTTGTTCTGTGAGGACCAGCAACCTCTTCCCAATTCTGCATTCATGGCTTTATGTTGGTGGCTTTGAAACAGCCCTTATACGAGATTTTTACGCCAAAAGTACAGGCAAATGTTACACATTAAGACTGGTTATTTTAGAGAACTGATAATACGTGTCCTATGTGTCTTTTCTTTTCACAACTGGGTCCAGGCATTGGTGATTCCACATTTTGGTCTCAAACCAATATCAACTGCATAATCTAAAGAGCACCCTTGTAACACTTCTGGTCATAGCTGTATCCCTTCCTAGAGCTATAGCCAGGACCACCATAGGAATCCACTCCATGGATAAGAAATGGACTAGTGTATGTATCATGTCAATAGACAAGATGGTCATTTGCTATGGGAGTCTGGTTTCAGGGTGTGACCACTTGGTGATTGCTGTGAGGTGGATAATGGGCTTCTATTTTCTATCAGGGGAGAGATGATAGCTACTCCAGTTTTTCAGTCTTTTTGTTTCTCTCTTTTCCTACTTGAGAGCTCAAATCACCCCAGATATGGGACACATATAAAACTTCAAACTGAGCAATGAATATACCATTTATGGTAACTTTTAAAATACACATTGTTTTTAGAGTTCTATTCTTTTGAGAAAAGTACTAGGTGAACAATAATAACATTGGGGAAAAAATACACATATTTCATATGTATCCATGAAAATATATGTTATAATTTGGATGTGACGTGTCCCCCAAAAGCTCATGTGTGAGACAATGTGAAAAGGCTTAGAGGCTGAAATGATTGGGTTATGGGAGCTTTAACCCAATTATCGCTTAGAAGGGGGTAGGGGTGCCACGTGGGCTTACTCAACGAGTTGGGGTCCAGAGAGTTGGAAAAAGAAGGGGTCTCTGGGGAAGACGATATGGGGTCTTTCTGGATGGTGGTGGCGATTTGCGGGCTCACTCACCCACACCCTGGGGTGTAGGTAAGAATCTGCTCTGCCGGAGTGAGACACAGAAACACCCAGCACGAGAAGCAGGAACACTTGAGCGAGAAGCAGAAAACACCGTTTATTCCAGAAAGTATAGAAGCTTAAATACTCTCTTGCACCAATCAGATCCAAAGGTCACAAACAAAGGGGTGCATTCTGGCAAGAACACAGTCTATTAGCATAGAATGGGGAAGGATGGAAGGGAGGGGTTGAAGGTATTGGAGAGTGCTCTTACACCCAATCAGTGAATTAATCCTGATAGGGATGGACAGAGTGGTAACTGAGTGGAAACTGAAGGCCAGTAGGGTGTGGCTAGAGGAGGTGGGCATTGGGGGTGTGCCTTTGGGGTACATATTTTGTATCAGGCAAGTGGAGTTTCTCTCTGCTTCCTGATCATCAGTCTTAGGCTGCTTCCCTCTGCCACACTCTTCCACCAAGTTGTTCTGCCTCACCTTGAGCCCCCTGGGGAATGGAGCTATGGACTGAGACCTCTGAAACTGTGAACCCACAAATAAATCTTTCCTCCTAAAATTGTTCTTGTCGGGCTTTTTAGTCATGGCAGCGAAAAAGCTGACCAAAACAACATGTAAAAATGATATATTAATTTAATTATTTGTAGAATTGAAAAGTTGGGACTTAACGGGTTAAGGAACTATTCTGCGTCCACTAGAGAGGAAAACAGTGCTCTGGAATCTGGACTGGTGAGTTCTAGGTTTCTGTTTACTCTTGACCTGTCCGGGTGGCAGGCCTGAAATCCAGCGCTAAGACCCGTGAACTGCTTTTCCCTCTCACTGTGGGTGTGAAATGTCTCCTCACCTGTGGAATTTAACAAATTAATTCCCAGGTCTTTTAATGTTAAGTAATTTTGTTATGGTGGACTTATAGAGAGTAATAAGTGCTTATGTAAGTGTAATATTTCCAGAATTCCTAGAAAAGAAACTAAATTTTTATTACTCTAAATGTTCTAGACTTTTAATAAAAAAATTCTTCTAGAAAGTGCTAACTCAGAAGCACTCTATATAATACAGGTGTATGTGTATAATATGTAATATTACACATAGTAAATTTTTGGATAAGTTGGTCTAATTTATAATTTTGGTTGGGGAAAAGCAATTTTTTCCTGATTTTAATGTTTTAAGTATAATGTATTCATATATTTTATTTTTTAGAAGATCGGAATTTGCTTGCTGAACTTCCCCAACCATATATACTAGTTTACAGATGAGATAAGCTACATTACTACTTAATAATGTTGAGGATTATGAAACACATAAAATGATATGTCTAACAAAATAGAATTATAATTTTCACAATGTTTTGGTGCTAACAATCATGTTCTGTAGTATGTTAGCTCAAACATAATTTGCAATATCAAGTTAACTTTAAAACCTTGGGCTAATATTAAATCAAGACAATTAATAGATAACCTTTGCAAACCTAGATAAATTCTATGATATAATACAAAAGCATTGAAAACTAAATCTAACTTTAAAATAGATATACATATTTGTTTCTTTTTCTTTTTCTTATTTTTACTATACTATAGAGTGGTCTATTTTGGGGTCACATTAATGAATGTGGAGTGAGTTCAGGTAACTAAGATGTACAAAGAACAACACTGCAGGCGACAGAGCAGGAAGTACAAGTGTTCAAAGGAAAGGGATTTTTGTTTGCTTGTTTTCCAAGGAAAATACGAGCAGTTTGTTCTAAAGGAAGCATGAAATAGGAGAGAGAAAGGAAAACCTAAGTGGCTATAGAAAATTATAGAAGGTTTGCTGAAAGTAAGTGGTGTTTGACTTGCTCGTCTGAAAAGAAGCAACAAAATATGTTAACATTTTGGCAAAGTTCTCTTAGATTTGATGGGCTGATTCAAAAGGCTTTTTTTTTTTTAAGGAACTTGGAATCCTTTATTACTAAATATTGAATTAACACAGAAATAGAATTTGGCTTTCTCTCTGTTAAAGTGATTAACTGGTCTCAATGCTCTTAAAAAGAGATAATAAGCAGTTATTATTTACCTTTTGTGTAATCCATCCAGCTTGCAGAGATTTTTATATTTCACCAGAATAATTCTCTATGCTTTGTGTTGATATTATCATGTCCATGGTTATAAAAACAAAGTCTCACATCCTGAAAGAGCAAGATTCTTTAAATTTGCTTTTCCTGCTCTATGTCGGAAAACGTTGTACAGTTGTTCTGATGAAAGGTAACTACCCTTTGTTTTCTCAGGCACTCGTGATCTTACCAAATCTCCCGTTAAACCCGTTGCTTCTGCCTTCCTAAGATCACACCCAAAATTCAGAAACACTGAAATTTGTGGGATATATTTACACCTAAAGTGACCTTTGAGCGTCCCCCAACACCTCTGGAAATCACAACGATTTGCACTTTCGCCTTATGGGACAACTAAGAGAATGTTAGAGACAATTAGGTTCGTTCCATATTTTTTAAAAAGCTCAATGCTATTTCAAGAACAGCATAGGAAGCATTGTCCAATCAGAAGGGATGCTCAGCCCACCCTGGGTTAAGTTTGTTGTGTAGGTAAAATGTCATTAATATAAATGGTTCAGAGATGGCACATGTCACAGAAAAGTCCTGAAGATTTTGCAATGCCCTGGCTGTCCATAATATGTTCTTACCCTTGAGAGGAAACCTTGGTCAGACCTTGAAAAAATGCTCACGCGGGAGACAGCTCTGTTTGCCTCCATTCTGCCATTTCACTTACCTTAATGTGCCTTTACTGGCTACTTTAGTCAATTAGCCACAGCCACAGGAAAGAGGCCTCCCCTGTCTCTCCTGCACGCCTGCCTGGAGGTCTGCTCTGAGTTCTAAGCCAGAGATCAGATTTTCAAGGAGAAAGCCTTAGAGCCTCACGCCTTATGGAAGGGACTGTGTCGGGTACTCTCAACTACAGACTCTTCAAAGAGCAGACTCCTGATTAGCTTCTAAGCTGACGTCCCTCTTCAACACTGTGCTAGGAGACAAAGTCACAATTTCCAAGACTCATGTTTTTTTTTTTTTTTGGTCTAGAAGATGAAAACATTGTGAAATCAGATTGCTGACCCAACACCCAACTGAACAAGAATTAATTATAGAAGGCCAAAGGAACAGATGAGAAAAACATAATTGTGATTATTTTTTGGAATGTTATTTGTATTGTTTAATAGTCTATTTCCTGATGGGTATATTGTTCACTTCTTAGGTGGCAAAAAGAATTGAGTTTTTTTTTTTTTTAAGAAATTCATGTATTTTAGAGATACATGCTGATGCAAATGACATGGTACAGTGTCTGATACTGGCTTCAAAATAACCTTGGGGCAAAGTGAGTGGGGAGAGGAAACAGATTTGCTCCATGTGGATAATCATTAAGCAGACTGTTGGGAACATGAGGTCTCATCATGCAGTTGAGAGAGTGTATAATTTTGGTTTAAGAAAAATCAATATGTTTTCATCTGATTTGCATGCAAGTATAATATATTTGTACCTTTTATTTTTTAAAAGACATTTTCTGAGCTTCCTCAACTTCATCTGTTAGTTTATTGATGAAAATAAGTTAGTATTATTATTTAATAATTTTAAGGATTGATTGTGAAAATTATAAAATATGTAGATACTGGACATTTTCATAATAAAAGGATTTAAAAATCTCATCACAAAATTTTCTGTGTTTTTGAGTTCTTCATGATCATCATTTAAATACATCTTATTTCAAAATATGCATCAACCATTACTTCCTTATCAATCTCTCTTATTGGACATAGGTTGTTTCAAATTTTGTTATAAATAATACTGGAATAAACCTTTTTACAGAACTTTGTTTTGTTTTTATTGTTTTGGTACATGTATACATAGTGAAATAGCCTCCATATTCAAGAAATTGCCTATCCATCTCCCCACATATCTTCTGTGTGTGCATGCGTGCGTGTGTGTGTGTGTGTGTGTGTGTGTGTGTGTGTGTATAAAAGAACCTCATGTCTACTCTCGAATTTCCAGGTCACGATACAGCATTACTAACTATAGCACATTGGATCTGAGACCTCTTCATTCTCCGTGACTGCGACTTCACGCCCTGTGACCAATCCTTCTTCATGTCCTGACCCTCTCCATCCTTGGCAACCACTGCTCTGTTTTCATTTATTTGATTTTTTTTTAGATTCCACATAGAGGTAAGATTGTGTGGTATCTGTCTTTCTATATCTGGCTTATTTCACTTACCTTAATGTCCTCTAAATTCTTTCACATGGTGGCAAGTGACAGGATCTCCTTCTTTTTTTAAAAAAATATTTTATTTTTTAGTTGTAGGTGAACAGAATATCTTTATTTTATTTTTATGTGGTGCTGAGGATCGAACCCAGTGCCTCATGCATGCTAGGCGAGCACGCTACCACTGCGCCATAATCCCAGCCCCCAGGATCTCCTTCTTAAAGGCTGAGTAATGCACCATTTATACACACACACGTGCGCACACACAGACACATACACAACACAGTTCTTTTTCCATTCACATGTCAATGGACTTTTTGGCTCTTTCTGTATCTTAGTTATGGAATAGTTAACACTGCAATGATCATGGGAAGTGTCTCTTCTAGGTACTGATCTGTTTCCTTTAGGTATACACCACCAGGGGAGGAATTTCTGGGTCATATGATAGTTCTGTTTTTAATTTTTTGAGGAACCACTTCCATAATGGCTGCACCAGTTTGCATTCCCACCAAATGCGTGCCTGTGTTCTGTTCTTCATATCCTCGCTAACACCTCCCACCTTTTTAAAAAATATTTATTTTTTAGTTGTAGGTGGACAGAATATCTTTGTTTTATTTTTATGTGGTGCTGGGGATCGAACCCAGTGCCTCACGCGTGCTAGGCAAGCACGCTACCACTGTGCCATAATCCCAGCCCACCTCCCACCTTTTTGATAATAGTCTTTCTACCAGCAGTGAGGTGATGTCTCATTACCTCATGAACAGTAATACTGAGCATCTTTTCATACACCCACTGGCCAATTGTGTCTGTTCGTGTCTTCTTTTAAAAAAATGTCTATTTGGAGACTTTGGCCTCCCTCTGATCCTCCTTCCTCTGGTACTAGGGATTGAACTCAGGGCCACTTCATCACTAAGCTACATCTCCAGCCCTTTTAAATGTTATATTTTGAGACAAGGTCTTGCTAAGTTGCCAAGGCTACCCTCAGACTTGCAGGGTTTCTGCCTCAGCCTCCCAAGTCCCTGGGATTAAATGTGTGTGGCACCATACCCAGCTAACTTTGGCCATTTTTAAAAACAGAACATTATATGCAGAATATCTCTAATCCAAAAATCCAAAATCCAAAATGCCCCAAAATCCAAAAGTTTTTAAACACCAAAATGATGTTACAGGTGAAAAAGTCCATACCTGACCTCATTCAACACGTATGGATTGTAGTTCTGTTAGTTGGTTTTTCATTGCTGTGACCAAAAGATCCAGAAAGAATAACTTAGAAGAGGGAAAGTATATTTTGGCTTACTGTGTTAGAGGTTTCATCCATGGTCAGCTGAGTCCACTGTCTGGGCCCAAAGTGAGGCAGCACATCATGGCAAAAGGGCCTGGGGAAGGGAAGCTGCGGACATCATAGCAGCCAGGAAGCAGAAGGGGGGTAGGGGAAGGGGCTGCAGGAAATATGGTTTCTTCCGGGGTATACCCCAGTGACCCACTTCCTCTAGCCATGTCCCTTTTGCCTGCAGTTACCAGCCAGGCAGTCCATTCACACTAGGAAGGACTGATCAGGTCACAGCGCTCACTATCCAATCATCTCACCTCTGAACCTTCCACATTAACACCGGAGCTTTTGAGGGACACCTCACATCCAAACTGTAACAACAGTCCAAATGCAGGCATTAAAAGTATTGTATAAAATAGCTGCAGGCTTTATGTATAAGGTGTCCATGAAGTATACATGAATTCCATGTTTATACTTGGACTCCATCCCCCAAATACCTCATTATGTATGTGGAAATATTCTGAAATCTGAAAAATCTGAAACTCAAGTCACTTCAGGTCCCCAGCACTTCAAATGAGGATTACTCACCCTAAGTTTTGTTTTGTTTTGTTTTGTTTGGCTTTTAAGTTGTGTGAGTTCCTTATATAAGATGGTAAGCCCTTGTCAGATGTATGGTTTCAATTTTTTTTTCTCCAAAACTGTAGATTGCCTTTTTAAACTTTTATTTATTTATTTTGTTTTCTTTGCTGTGCAGATGCTTTTTAGTTTGATGTAGTCCCACTTGTTTATTTTTGCTTTGGTTGCCTGAGCTTTTGGTGTCAGATCTATGAAATCATCCCCAAGAACAATGTCAAGGAGGTTTTCTGCTATGTTTTCTTATAGGAATTATTCAGTTCCAGGTCTTACATCTAAGTCTTCATCCCATTTCAGTTGATTTTTGTGTGTAGTATGAGATAAGGGTCAATTTCTTTCTTGGACATGTGGCTGTCCAGTTTCCTCAACATCATTTATTGAAGGAACTATCATTTCTTCATTGTGTGCTTTTGGAATCTTTGTTGAAAATCAATGACTTTATATGCTTGGGTTTATTTATGGGATCTCTATTATGTTCTATGGGTTCTTAGAAGTATCAATTGTGACCCTGGAGCTCCTGTTCTGTAGGTTCTATATGTTAGTGCAAAAAGACCAGGACGGCAGCAAACTTCACAAGTCATTTCAGGCTTTATTCAGGAACAGGACTACATCTACAGGGATGGACCCACTTTCCTAGTGGAAAATGAGCTGGCAAACAAAGAAAGGGACTGGGTTTTTATGGGCTATTTTGGGAGGTGGTCTAATGTAAAACAAGTCGGTTCTCTCTGTTCTCCGGAGCCCTTAGGAATTTGGGGCTCGTTTTGATCGATCAATGAGATAGTCAGGAAGTTGAGCCCTTGGGTCAAGAGTCCTGTGTTCTGGCTGGAGATTATCATCTCAGTGTGGAGATGGCTCCTCCATTTCTGCTCCTCCCTTTCTGCGATTAGTATCAGGAAGGTATTTGTTGGGGGAGGTGGAAGATACAAGTGTTATTAGCATCAGGAAGGCATCTGTTGGGGGAGGTGGAAGTAAAAGCATGGCTATTTTTTTTTCTTTTTCTCAGACTACATTATTTTCGGCTCCCACACCTATTACTATATGTCTGTTTTTATGCCAATACCATACTGTTTTAATTACTAGTGTTTTGTAAAATAATCTGAAGTCAGGAAGTATGATGCCTTTAACTTCAGTCTTCTTTCTCAAGATTTCCTTGGCTATTTGGGGTCTTTTGTGGTTCCATTTGGAAGTTTATAATTATTTTTCCTATTTCTGTGAAATATGTCATTGACATTTTGATAGGGAATTTCACTGATAGGGATTGCCTTGAATCTATAGATTACTTTGGCTAGTATGGACATTTTAACAATATTAATGTTCCTAATCTATTACATGGGCTATTTTTCTGTTTATTTGTGCCTTCTTCAATTTCTTTCATCAGTGTTTTATATTTTCAGTGTACAGATCTTTCTCTTGATGAAATGTTTTGTGATTATTTTATGCATTATGTTGCTATCATAAATGGTATTATTTTATTTTCAGAAAAATTATTGTTGGTTCACTGTCTTTTGAAGTATTCCCAGAAGGACTTATTGCATCAAGGGATATAAAATTCTAAGACTCTTGAAAAGAATCATTTAATTTCACAGCTTTACCAATATACACAAGCACACTCTAATTGATTTTAGGTGTTTTATTTTAGTATTTTCCAGTGTTGTGTGAGTGGTAGTACCTTTCTGTAGTTTCCCTTGGGAATTATTTCTAGCAGGCTCTTCCTGGGCTGCTATTTCAATATCTTGTGCTCACACATACTTGAATAGTCATTCCTGCTGGGCATGAACTTTGATATTTGGCTGCAGGTGGCCATGAGCCAAGGAGAATTTCTGGAGGCCCTAACACCATGATCTTGACAATTTCTGGCTTCTGAAAACACCTTTTTAAAAAATATTTATTTTTTAGTTGTAGGTGTTTTCTGGCTTCTGATATGAGAAAGAAAATTCAGAGGTATAGGAAGGAACCGATATTGGCTGGCACAATTGAAGTTTCACCTAGAGGGTGCAACACTGTCCCCAGCTTGGCAGGAGAGAGACCCGGAGGAGAACAAGTTGCAACTAGAGTCTGGGGTCTGGAAAAAACTTTGCTGGTTAAGTTTTGCATGCCAATTACGGGCTCTGACATTTAAATGAGGAGGAAGAAAGTGAGTTTTCGAGACCAATAAATGAGCCAATATTTTCCTCTTAGAGGTGGATATAGCAAATGTCAGTGCTATCTAATGGATATAAAACTGAGAAACTGCCTGGGTTTGCCTGATTTTGAGATTACTTTGCAGGCAAAGAGGGACAAGGTAGTTGAGCAACTTCCTGCGGGTGGTTTAGAAGTGTCAGGAGTATACCACAGGCTAACAGGGATATGGCAAGCACTCGCTTTTCTTCGGCCAGGCTTTGTGGATTGCAATATTAACATTTTCTGCATTACTCCAGTACTGAATATTTCGTATCGGCAGTTTCAAACAAAAAAACCTACTAAGGAACAAAAGAGATAGAGTAGAAAGTGGTAGCTGGCTGGCAGAGGTCCTCTGTGACTGTCTTCGCTACAAGGAATCTGCTCACAGAATTACCCTGGCTGGTTTTGGTTCTTGGTACATAAGTATGAATCTCTCAGAAAAACTTTGATATATCTTGAAAGGGGCAGAAAATTACTGGGTGTCCTTTTAATGAAAAGCGAGGCCTTGTCTAGATGCCCCGTGGGACTCATTAGATTTTACAGGGCCTGTGCATTTCTCTGTCTTAGACTGGGCCACTTCACAACTCTATAAGTTATAGAAAATGGAAAGTAATACACATGATTCTTCTCTATAGAGATGCAAGTAAGTGTTGTCCAATAAAGATACTTTTGATTTTCCCTTATGAGAAAGATGATTTCAATCATTACATTTTATTGACCTATTAATAAGCTGTGCAACTTTTAGCATTTTAACCTTTCTAATTAACTATGTATGTGTGAGTGTGTGTGTGTGTGTGTGTGTGTGTGTCTGAATGTGTATTCTTTCAATTTTTCTTTAAACTGCAACATCTTACTGGGTTTCTCACTAGTTTAAGGGTTATATAAAGTCTTTGGCACATATTCATTTCATATTTGTATGAAAGTCATTATTTTAATTCTGAAAAATTATATTTTAATAGTTCTTATCTCCAGGAGCCAAAGTTCCACTACTCAGCTCCTCTGCTGACACAGCAGAAGCTCTGAAAATAAGCATGGTAAACAAGAGCAAGGTTTGTTGTGCAGATTTTTCATTGCCAAGAGTTTTTTTGTGTGTGTGATCTTGTCATTCTTCACTTCCTAGTTGTGGAGAGGGAGACACTTACAAGTGGAGATTTCCTTTATAAATATAAATCTCTCTTATAAAATGGTAATTTCCATTCTCTTTTTAGAGCTTCTCTTGTGGTTGTAGTTCCTCAAAATAACCAACTCAAAATAACCCTGTGCCAAAGAGACTTGTTTGGGGGTGGCATGTTTTATCTCCTCCAGTCCCATTGTGGGTGGCATGCTCTGAACCTCATCAGCAGACACTTCACCTTTTGGAAGGAGACTTTGGAAACTATGTTGGACCCTCAGTCATCCCTTTTGAAGTCCATGCTAAGCCCAAGTTCAAGACCATTACGAATGCCTGAACTCTCTTCAGTCCTGGTGAACCAGTTAGTGCTGAAGGTCAAGACTCTAGGACGGGTAGCTCTGCTCCAGCAGCATCGTCCTCACAGCCTCTCATCTTGGTAGTAAAGGGAAGAGTCACAGTCCATCATTTTATCACCCTTGCCTATGTGACCTGGTTTCTTTCTCTCCATTTCTCCTTGCGTCTTGAGCACTTGTGAGTGATAGGTGGCAGACAGCGTGGTGTGAACACGAGGGTAAGGGGATAATTCTGTAGCTTAGGCATACTGTACTGACCTCCCCTCGCATGATTTCTTTTTAAAAGCAATGTACCTGAGGCCACTCTAGCCCTGGTCTGTTTAAGGCAGTAAGATATGCTCTCTTCCTCAGAAAACAACCTGCTATCTGCAGAAGAAATGCAGGCCCAAAGATGACTCCCTGCCAAGGAGAACACAAGTTGACCCCGAAGGGAGAAATTTTGTGACCTTTACACAGACCAGATTCCAGGACTCAGAAATACAAGATAATTAGAAGCTAAGCGCCCAACCGTAAAATCTGTTAAGAACAAGTTCCAATTAGAATCAGTCAGTATGGGCCAAGGTGACCCAGAGTTTCCTTGGCTCTTTAGCGTATCATTATAATAGTGACATCTCCCCTTCACATCGTGAGACCACGTGCAACGGAGGTTTAAAAGTCAGGCGCAATCCTGGTGTCAGTCAAGAGGTAGACCTGGGTGGGACTCTCTGGAAACTTCCTTGAGGTCTCAATAAAACAGGAGGGCAGGGAGATATATCACCCCTCTTTTCTCTGAATCTACTCTCTCCCTTTCTCCCTTGAGAATGTCCCAGTTTCCTCCTTTTCTCCTTCCTTCTAATAAACTCATGCCTGTTACTCCAAATGACTTGTTTGAAACCTTTCCAGTATGATCACAAGGAAATGGTGACCAAGGACCACCATGGTCGCTTTGGCTCTGTGGATGGTCTTGTTCTGCAAAAGCCAGGATTTTTATGGGCAGGCAATGGTAGTTTGAGGTGAAGATGGGGTCTAGAGGGTATGGGTTGTGTAAAACACACACACTTTCAAACAAAACAATAATTTCCAGAAATGGTAGGGTCAAAATCCACTTTTCCATATGCCACATCATTTCAGAGCTGTTTCTTTCCACAGAGAAAATAGCTTTCAATTGACATTTTTACATGGAACTATATCAACTCTTGTTTGTCCTCAGACTCTACCCTGAAACCTACATTGTATATGAAATGGGGCCCATTCTAAAGCCAGCTACCTCTCCAAGGACAACTTTAGGCTCACAAACACCTGGAACAAGCATTAGTATTTTAGGTTTGTGTTTTTTTTGTTTTTCACTTTACTACTCTGGGCAGGACTTCACATCTTTCCAGTGTGAAAATTACAGAAATGCAGAAAGATGTAAGGGTTCAATCTCTTCTCCAAGAAAACTCCAGAGTATTGGAGAAGGGAGGAGCCTGGGGAAGAGAGCTTGTCCTTTCCTTCACAAAAACCTAGCAGATATCATATATTGTTAGATCTAATAGGGCCTTGAAGATAATTCTACACCAACCTGTTTAATTTATGCTGGAGAATAGAGAGGGGTGAGCATTTGCCTCCAATCCAACATGGGATATTTATAACACAGATTTAAATGACTCTTCTCACAAAAATTTGCCTTAAAATTAAAATCTGAAAATCAGAAAATACTCTTGATTTTTTATCACTGAATTACTGTTACCCAGTCTTTTTAAAAAATCGCATACAGTTAAACATTTCATTTAATTTTGAAATGATCTGCAGTTTCCTTGTGATGGTTCCCTTGTGCAGTGATCCTGGGACACACAGGCTGAAGGGTGAGCAGTTTATCCAGGGGCTGGCAGGGAGGTGGTTCACCCTCTTGGGGCAGATGGTACAGGAGTCGTGTTGGGAGAATTTTAAAACTATAATAAACCGGACTAAGAGTTAGTCTGCTTATTATTATCATTGTTCTCTGCAATTATAAACAATGTCAGGGATAAAATTGTCCTCCCTGAAAAAAAAAATCTGTTGATCTAAATTCTAACCAATTGCTATAGTTCCTGATGAGTTTTCATGTATATGTAAGTTTCAAATCAACATCTTTTATTACATTTCCTTTAGTAAAATGGTCTTCTACTATAAATGTGTTCAGAGAACTGCCACTTACCCAATAGCCTTCCACACACATAGACTTATCTCCATATGTTTGACAGCAAGTCCTCTAACCCTGCAGTACTTCAGATTTCTGCATTTAAAGTGTTGCTGTGTAATAAGTCTTGATAACACAGTCATACCAGAGACTGAGAAAGCTGCCTTTGCTAAAAGGAGCAAGTCTTCACTTAGACTTGCAGGTGCCCTATGGATGACTAATGGCAAGATAAAGCTTGGCCTCTCTGCCTTTGTTTCCTCTCTGTGCCTTAAACTTTGGGTCAGATTCCTGCTCAGTTCTGCATTGTCTAGCTAATCACTCAAGGAATATAAGATTTATTAGCCCTAAATTTACCTAACTTAATCGTCCTGCTTGAAGACTAAGGATATCAAGACATTAGTAACTAAGGTATTTTCAAGATTGGCAGAACTTTCAAGTGCAAGACCCTGGAGAGGCACCTAGAAGTATCCAGTCCTTGCCCTAAACCTAGAGACACCTTGGATTCTGGGAACTGTAGAAACTTGCAGGCAGATCATCCACTGATGACATGACCTCTCTAAGTGGGAGCACTTAACCTCATGATAGGAATGGAGGCTGCCCCCCTCATGGGGACTGTACTGCCCCCTTCCAGAACCAGTCCTGATGCAATAACCATAGTCGGACCTGTATGACTTACCCTGTCAGCTAAGCAGTGACTTCCCCCAGCCCTACAAGCTCTCGACCCAGGCCTTTGTTCCCTTTTCTATGAAACCTCAAAGTTTCTGCCAGTCCCTTGAAGACAAATCTTTGGTTGGTATCCCTCTGTATCTGTTCTTCCCTGTGTAGCCACACTAATTAAAAGCTCCTTTCCTGCCCTTTACCACTGTTCACCTCTTTGACTGGCATATTGGGACTGGTGGCTGAGGTTGGTCTTTTGGGATTGCTGAGGCTGAGGCCTTCACCCAAAGACTCCTGCAATACAGTGATTTTAAAGATAAAGAGAATTGAAATTACTCCAAGTCTGCCATTCCGTGTGACCACTTGTTTTTATTTGCGCAGTATTTTTAAGTGCAAATTTTAATTCATACTTGAAATATTTTGTTGAATTTGAATACTCTCTCTAAAACAAAAATTTATCCTTTTAAATTATTGTTTAAAAATAAAAATTAAGAAGATATATTACATGAGTGATACAATTTTAGTAGTTTTCTAAATGAGTCCCTTATTCTGAAGTTGTAGTTTAATTAAAATTTACTCATTAGTTACTAGAAATATTTTTACATAAAATACCATTAGACTCTAACCACAGATGAAATTTCAGATGAAAGCAAACATATTGTAGCAGAACTTCCTGTAAAGTTGGGGACTTTAAAGAAGCACCCCGGCCTTGGCCTGTCTGATTCTATTTTTCTAATCTGTTGTCTTCAAGATGTTTTTTCCGTCCTAACTTCATCGCATGCTGGAGCAGAACCTGCCTCCCAAGAGACCCAAGCCTTGGTGCCCGTGGAACCAGCAGAACCAGACTTGCAGCCTGCCTGGGGGCATACCTTGCCACCTGTGGGACCCCACGGCCTGAACAGAGCTGCCATAGGATGTTCACCTCTTGGTTTCCTGCTTTGGTCCTTCCCTATGTCATTCTGAAGCCACCATCAGCATGGGGAATAACTTTTCTGGATTCATTGTCTTCCTAATTTGGCCAGGCTGAAGATACATTCCTTTCCTGCTTGGCCTTTGTCTCTCTCTGTTAATTGGACTGCTTCTAGAAGTGGCAGTTCACCAGACCTGGTGATCTTTGATCTAAAACCCTGATAACAGAATAACTATGTTAATAACCAAGGATGCTGCCCTTCCATTATCAGATGATGTGAAAAGGGGAATGTTTAAGATCACCAAGATCCGGATGCTCACTTTAAAGCAGTAGATCAGATGATGCTGAAATTCATGACCACTCGGCCATTTCTCAGATATTTTCAGAAGAGAAAAATAAACTTCATAAATTTTTACCAAACACGAGTGAAACCTATGATTAATTTTCTGGAGACCTTATAGTGGAAGATATATGACTGTGGAGACATTTGAAAACCATTAGAATCAATACCAGAGAAATTAAGACATGGAAATTAGTGTAATTTCTGGAATTTATTGTGAAATGAGATTTTTATAAATCTCTGCTAAACTCATCCTATATTTAAGACTTTTTCTACCTCTCTGCATGATGAAATTCAAATCAATCCAAAGTGTTATTTGATCAACTGTGAACAAAGATAGATTGAGAAATCTTTTTTAAATACCTGTTAAAATGAGTATGTAAGGAAGATAAATTTTCATAAAGCCATTAACACATTGGTGACTTTTGCAATAAATATTACCATCAGGACCAGAACTGGAAAAGGGTAACAGAGTGGTTGCAGTGAAGTCTAAGAGGTATTCTTTAAAATCTTAGAGACATCAACATTTAAAGACAGTTAAATGAAGGAGGAATTTGAAAGGGGGTGGGTGTTCTGCAGAGTATAGAACAATGGTGTAACAATGGCCATTTCTTCTTGAATTATCCTTTACAAAATTACTTCCCCTTCCTTTACCAGGCATTCTAAATTCTAAAAAAAATTCACACCTAAATGATTAAGATGTTAACTGCTAAATCATCTTCCTTTAGACTTGCAAAACTCAGAACATTTGATGATCTTCTGAATGTGTATGATGATGCTTAACTTGCAGGAAAGTGTTTGTCTAAAAAAATTTAAGAACTGGCCTGGGAGGCCAAGGTTCAGCATGATGTTCCAGTCCTCGCCCCCTCGCACCTCAACAAAAAAATGAAGACCAGGCTTAGCACTTTGCCTTCCTGATCATGGTCCTCCTGTACCTTCTTTTCCTCGCTATAAAAGCCCTTTTGTGTACTTGAGTTTCCAATATGGTTTTTTGGAGGAGATTGTTGTCCCTCCATGTTCTCAGGGTGCCAGTCCTTGAATAAGCCTGATTTCTTTCCCACCAAGTCTTTTCTCCCAAGTATTGGCTTTTGAGTGGTGTGCAGATGGAGTTGGGTCCAGTAACAATAGTGAAGTACTCCTGTGTTAATGTTCTTATGCCTCCATTTTATCACAGATTGGTGTGTCCTGGGGAGATGCTGATCAAAGTCCCTTTGTCTTGTCTTGAAGCAAGACTCAGAGATATGATTGTCCCAGAAAGTAGAAAGTTGTCCTAAAAAGCAGAAGGTTGTACACTCCTTTCCCAGCCACTTACTCTCATAAAGATGTGCTAAAGGAAGTATGTCCTCATCTAGCAGGTCAGTTCAATCCTTTTTGTACATAGAAGCTACAAAATGCGACTGAGCTTCTCCCTTTCCTAAAAAGCCAAAATTCCTTAAATCTGATTCTAGGCTTTCACATTATAGCCATTGCATTTTTTATTTCATTTATTTATTTCTGGTAACTTTGCAAACATTTAAAAATCTCATGGATCTTGAGAATATCATCTATGTAAAGTCCATCTACCTTGTGGCTCATTCTTAGCAAGGAAACACTATTCTCCCAAAATAGCTGCATATAAGTTAGTATATTTTTGTTTGTTTGTTTTAGATTTTTTAGGACAATGACTCAGGAGTTGAGTTTGTGTGAATAACACTCAATAAATTTCTTAAAAATTTCTTGCCACAATTCTTTTCATCTGTCATACAGGTGGTAGCTGTTCTCCAAATCCTTCTTTTCTTCTTTCTCCAAACTCTCCCAATTTCCTCCCACATCCAAGCATACATACTAACTGTGGTCTCATCTTCCTGTCCTCCATCATATTTCAGGGGTGTTTTCTTCCATGTGATTATAACCTCTGGCTTTTCCCTCTGGCTAGGATGCTCTCCTTGCCCCAAACCTTGAATCTATATAAGACCCTGGAAATACATGGCCACAAAAGGAATTCTGCTTTACAGACAGAGAGGAGAAGTGGCCCGAGTTCCTACATGTTCACTTCTTTATCTGTTTAATAGCTGCCCCAATGATTTCCTCTGTTGATGAGCAAGTAGTTGATTCAAATTCTGTTGTGTCACTGAACAGAGAATCTTCCAGGACTTGTGGGCAAGATAAGGTAAATCTTACAATGATTTATGTGCATTTGGGGATCACAAAGAGGGAAGACGTTTGTTTTTCTGTTTTTGGTGTGTTGTGACTTGTTCTCACTTGTTCACACCTTTAGAAGATTGCAGAGGGGATTGGAAGTAGAATGAAGAATAAAAGCATCTCATGGAGGACGCTCGCTCTCCTTAGTAACTCTGCATCATCCTTGGAGTTTCTGTGTGGCTTGGTGAAGAGCATAGGCTTTGGAGCTAGACAGCCACACTGAAGCTCGAATCCCGGCTCAGTTATCTTGTAGCTGAGCATAGTATGTAATGCAACAGTTGTTTTCAGGCCAGAAAGGAAGCATTATTATCTGCAAATGGAGATAAGAGCTGCTTTGCAAGATTATTTCAGGGACTGATGAAATAATTTTTGTAAAATGCTAGGTATAGTATCTGTCATATAATACACACTTAATCCTAATGATGAATAATAATGTAAATGATGATGATAGATTTTTTTAAAAAATGGAAGTTGGAGGACTTCTGTTTAAACTTCCTCTGTTTCTAATGTTCTAAAGTTAGTACTATTTTATTCTGGTTTTACTTTAAAAATTATATCACGAATCAAACAAAAACGACAATTATCAGCGATATGCAAATATCTAACCAATAAAATCTATCGTATCTCGATAATGGATGGCAATAACCAAACAACCAAACCCGAGCGATCTCTTACAGGTGGCCTCTGTCTTACCCGTGACTTGTATTTTCTCCCCAGCTTCTCTCCTGGTCTCTTCCCCTTGACCACCAAGGAGAGCTGGAGGACCTTCGAGAGAAGGTTCAGAATAGCGCTGTCTTGATTTTGGCAACATGCATATTGTGTCTTCAGCTAGCTCAGCATGCTCGAGATCATTTGAACAGCATAGTGTTGTCATGTGGTTTCAGTCGAAAAAGTCCCCATGTAAAAATAGCACCTCCTTCCTCAGCATGTCTGCTCCCTTTAATGAAAATAAGGTTTCAGCTTAGACTGAGCCAAAGCAGTGATCAAGGCGTGAGCTAAGATCTCATCTGCTCCCAACACTGTGAGCCAAATTCACTAACGGAGGTACTTGCTTGTGGCCATTGGCAAGAAGAGGGACAGCACAAGAGGAGGCCTGAACAACACAGGAGAACTTGAACGCATGTCACAGTACTCACACGGTCTCCTAGAATGAGCCCCAGAGAACACAGTCCATGGGAAGTCACACGTGCTCCACTGGGAAAGTCGTGGCAAGACGGATAAACCAGAAAGAACCATCAGGGAATCAGTAAAATTCACAGATTCTTATCCTGACCAATGAAAAACAAAAAGAGATGAACTAATATGCTTCTGGCTGTGTGGCATCCTAGTAGGTGACGTTGCCGCTTCTTGGAGAATGACATTTCGTTCACTCTTCCCAGCTCACATCCCATCACGCCACGTCCGTGGTGGACATGGGAAGCTTCTGTGCACATCCCTGATATGAAAATAAAACAGCAAAGGTAGTTTCTGGCCTTCAGGGTCCTCTCAGGTTATTGCCAGAACCTGATGCGCTACCATTCTGGTGGCTTGGTTCACTCTGCTTTCTAGAGTCTCTGCAGAAGAGTGGCGCCAGGGTGCTAAGTCAGGCTACAGCCACACAGCCCTGTAGCTGGCCAGTCGACAGAGTCCAGTCAAGGAATTTGGCTCAGGAAATAACTGGAGGTATGCTCCTATTATGAGCACCAGAAATTTCACTTTTATAGAATGAAATCTATTCACAGAACAGAAGAAAGGTTACCAGGAGCTCAGTGTGGGTCCTTGGAGTCTCTAAGCTCCTTTATCAGGGAGAGAAAAGGAGAACTGCAATTTATTTTGTTATCCATTTCCTCCAGAAACCAGACTTGTCTTAAGGAAGGATGTTTCTTTTTTGCAAATCTAAGATACCTTCACCAGAAAGTCTTTGAAAGTCATGTGAGGCTGTCAGACTCCTCTTATTTATTGCAGCAAACAGAAATGTCCCCAGCCTCCTCTTCGGCAAGACTGGAACCTTCCCTGGGACATCAGTGACTGTCTGCAATGTTGTCTCCGAAGATTTCATATCAAAATCTGATCTGCTCTTTTATCTATTATTTGAAAGAAGATGTTCCCCTCTGTCACTTAAGGGACCACAGTGTATCTCCTCCAGTAAGTTTTCAACAAGTGTCTCTACCTCTAGTTCCTTCCATCTGAACGGAGGAATCAAATAACCTAAGAGTGTCAAGGACATCACACAGTTGCAAACTACCAGTTCTGTAGTCTTCATTTCCAGCCAAAACAGTTTTCAGGGGAATTATTGATGTAACATTTGAGTGGAAACATGCAGTGGGCCACTTGAAAAATGGAGCCAGGCTTTGAAAGAAAGTGCTGGAACTGGGGTTATAGACTGAGGAAACTTTTATTTTTGGTAGTTGGGGTACCAGGGATTGAACCTAGGGGCTCTCCACCACTGAGCCACATCTCCAGCCCTATTTTGTACTTTGTTTAGAGAGAGGGTCTCACTGACTTGCTCAGCACCTCGCTAAGTCACTGAGGCTGGCCTTGAATTTGAGATCCTCCTGCCTCAGCCTCCCGAACTGCTGGGATTACAGGCGTGCTCTACCGCGCCGGGCTAGACTGAGAAACTATCTGCCTGGAAGTTTCTTATGATGCTGTGGAAGTGAGCGAGTTTACAGAAATAATATGAAAAGAAAAGGGAGATGAAGACCGAAACGCACATTTAGTCTTGGGAGGAGTAACAGAGCTCTAAAAAGAAAATAGAAGCAGCAGTGAGTGGATGAGGAAAATATGCGTATTGACTTGTAATAGTAAGAAGCGAGTTTCCAAAAAAAGGGAGTTTAATCGTGTTAACGGCTACAAAATGATCAAGAAAAAGATTGAGATGTGATGAAGACGGTAGGAGCTGGTTAACCTAGTTACTAGATGGTAGCCGCGAAGAAACAGCTTATGAGACTGAAGAAGCAAATCCGGGTGGAGAGTGGAGCTGAGGCGCAAAGCGACTTGCTCAGAGTCCTGGTGCGGGTCTGCGCCTGCCCGTCAACTGGGCGCAGAGCCAGGGGCTTCCTGGCGGTGCGCGCAGCGGCCGGGCTGCGTCGCGGCACGTCTATGGGGCCCTACGGGTCCTCTCTGCTCCCGCCTTCTTTGCACCGACTGCAGCCCTTACCGTCGAGGCGTGGCGTCTGTCTCTCTCTTGAATTTGGCTTTGGTCATATGATTTGCTTAGGCTGCTGGGACCTTAGCAAACATGATACAAAAGAGGCCTTGAAAGCGCTTTCAGAGTGGGGCGCACTCTTTCTGGTTCACTGTGAGAAGGCGCGGGCTTGTCTACTAGAGATGGAGACACAACATGGAGAGAGGCCCCAGCTCTTCCAGCTGAGGCCCCAGACAGGAGTGAGTCAAGCCCCAGTGGAACCTGCCTGGACCAGAAAAATTGCCTATCAAGCCACAGCAAGGTGAGAAATAATGTGTGTTTGTTATTGTGAGCCATGACATTTTGGCATGGTTGGTTACGCAGCAAAAGCTGCTGAAACAATGAGATTCTTTCCTTTTGTGACTATTCTCTGGAAAAACTTAGACAAGAGCATTAGGTGACATCATCTTAGGGAAAAAAAAAAAAAGGACAGCCAACTGGCAGATACCAATAAAGTCCTGTGTGTCCTGTGGTCAGACTGTGAACATCACAAGCACCCAGACTGCAGGTGTGACCATGCAAGTGCCAATGTAAATGATGCCCCAACACCAAGGAAATGCCCTGTCAAAAAGACTGTGTGACTTCTTCATAGCACAAGCACAGAATCATTTCTAAGCGGTTATATTATAACTTGCTGATAGAGAATTCTATATGAATAGGGAGGCAGTTTTTTAAAGTTTAGTAATTTGATTTCTCTGGCAGCTATCATTTCCTAGAAAACTTACAGATGATCTATTAGGATTATTATTGGTAAAAGCAGAAAGTCTAGAAACCAGCACTGATGTGGGACCTGGGGTCAAGAGCTGCCATGATGGTACTGGGACAGGATATTTCTCACCACTGGTTCCAGGAAGACTGGAGTGGGCACATACATAGCACCGGTGTGTTTCGCCAGCCTCTAAGGACACTTGTCCCACTATCTGACTGTATAGCTGATTCACAGCAAGGATTCTGAGGCATCAAGAGCATGTTAAATGATGTTCAATGGATTCTGTTTAATGAGGCTTTGAAGAATGGAATTCATTTTATTACAATTTCCATGAAAGCGGCTAAACTTTTTAGAAGTTTGGTGTTTAAATCGTCTAAGCTTCAGTTCCCTGGAAAACTCACTTCTGTGACTCCTCATTTTCCAACAATACAGATTGGTAAGGAATTAATTCAGATATATTCATTTGGCTTTATAATGGATCCTAAGGCTATAACGTGACAGTGATTTCCAGAGACAGAAGAGATGCATTGTCCAGCAAATGGAGAGTAACCAGGACTTTTCACATTAGGAAATAGATGTTGGGTGTGACTTCTCAGTAGTGGTTGGTCTTGTTTTTTGAATCATCTGTCAGCACTGTGTGATCTCCACTGATTCCAATTCCCTTTCCTCTTGGCCAGATGCTGTCATTAACTCCTTTGCCTCTCTTCTCAGCAGGTGCCGGATTAGCTTTTGGTCCTTCTTGTTCAGCAGCATCTGCTTTAGATCAGCCTCCATCAAGAGTTCCTCCTTAGTGAGCCTCCACCTTGAACTTCTGGGCCTCCTGCCTCCTCACTGCTCTTTCCTGGACATGGCATCATTATCGTCATTACATCTGGTGTGTTTGATTTATTCAGGGCCAACACAGTTTCTGCAGTTAGTGGTTCTTCAGTCCCTTGTTCCACCTTGTCTATTACCTCATCTAAAAGACCTAATTTTAGAGCACAGCAGGCTGTCAGCATCTGTCACCCTGCTTTCTAATCCAAGGGTTATTGAACCAAGAGAAAGATCTGTGGAGTGAAGTATTTTGGGTGCTGAGGATGCAGCTCAGTGGTAGAGCACTTGTCCAACATGTGCAAGACCCTGGGTTCAACCCCCAATAGCAGAAAAAAATATAGACTTGGTGTATTTATTAGGTCCTCAAACTTTTCTATTGGTTTTCTAACAGATAACATCCTCCAAATACCACCAGCTCTTTGCTGTCTGAGACTTTTGCATTGAATTAAAAAGTGGTTCTAGATGCAATGTGGGTTATTAAAAAAAACATACAGGAAAAAAATAACATAGACTTTGGTGTAAGACAACAGTCCTGGTCCTGGGTCTGTTCCTTGGTAACTATGTGATCTTTGACAATTTGCTTAATCTCTCTGAGCCTCAGAGTATTTATCTCTGTAAGGAAGTCATTATAAGGGTTACTTTAGGGTTAATGTCATTGCAAAGGTTAACTTGTTGCAAAGGTTACTTTGTGTATACAAAGTACCTGGTATGGCTCCTAATGAATGGAAGATACTCAATAAATATTGACCCTTTTCATTTTCTCCTTCCTTCATAATTAATCTGTGTCTAACTCAGGATATTGTTCTTGGATAGTGCTTGCTCTTAACCAAGGCTGTGCGTAAGAGGACTTTCCAATAGCTTGCTAAGAACTTCAGCTTCTCGCCGACTATCTGAGGGTGGCGGGTGGGTTAGGGCAAGTCATGCCTGCTCCTCAATTTTTATGAGCTTGGTGGTTTTTTTTTTTTTTTTTTTTGGTACTGGAGTTTGAACTCAGGGGCACTCAATCACTGAGCCACATCCCCAGCCCTATTTTGTGTTTTATGTAGAGACAGGGTCTCACTGAGTTGCTTAGCACCTCGCTGTGCTGAGGCTGGCTTTGAACTCGCGATCCTCTTGTCTCAGCCTCCCTAAGTGCTGGGATTACAGGCTTGCGCCACTGCACCCCCAGACTTCCCTTCTGTGTCCCATGCTTCCTGTCTTCCACGTGTTCTCCCCTAAACATCTGGGAACCAGGAAGGCAGAAGCACTTGTAGGGAGCCGCTTTCTCTCACCCCCAGAGTGTCCAAAATCGAGTTCCTGACCCCTTGGCTGGATGGTGAAGGTTACTCATGCCCTCTGGTCACCCCCTCCTACGCTGTTTCTCTAGTGCTGTGGTCTGAATATTTGTGTCCCCCTAAAATTCATATATTGACATCCTAAAGCCCTAGGGCCATGGCAGTAGGAGGCATTTGGGGAAGTGGTTAATTAATAAGGGGCCCCTTGACTGGCATTAGTGCCTTACTAACCAGGCCTGAGGGCGGTGCCTTCTTTCACTTCTCCCACCATGGGAGGACACAAGGTAGAAGGTGCCATCTAGGGACCAGGTAAGGGGCCTCACCAGATGCTGACTCTGCTCGTTCCTGAGGTCAGCCTTTCCAGCCTCCAGAACTGTGTGAGGAATAAATAAATACACGTGGTGTATAGCTCACAGTGTGTGCTAGCAGCCCAGACTAAGATGCTGCAGGATGGGAAGAGACTGATCTGGTTTTTGGTGATGTCAGGCGTGTGTAACTCCTGCAGGGATTCTGAGCTTTCTCTCCAGGGCCGCCTGCTTTCAGGACAGGCACCCTCCTAGTGCCACACAGTGAGAAGCCGTCAGCTGCCTGTGTCTGTGCCCTGTGAATCCAGGGTTCCCTTCCGTGAGCCATGGTACAGACTTGAGGCAAAGGGTAGAAGGCCTGATTTCAGCCACAGTCTTATTCTCTAGTCCAGTTTTTCTCAGCGAGAAAGCTAATATTTGGATCCTAAGGGACACTTTTGATGATTGACAGCAGCTTACAAGTGGGGACAGGACTTAGTATGACTTCATCTCTTCTGTTCCGCTCACCAGTGTGTATTGTGGGCACGTTATCAGAGGAGAACTTTAGACCGTGATGTGGCCACAGTCTAACAGCACTCATTTTATAGACAAGGAAGAGAAGCGTGGCTAGATTGTGACACTCAATCTCATGTGTAGTCAGTGGCAGAACCAGAGAGTGGGACAGACCTAGGTGTCCTTGCTCCTGGTCCAACGTCTGGGGAGAGTGCCATCCTGCCTTGATTTGGCAAAACAGTTCTCTGCTGGTGGAAACCACTCTTCACATCTTCACATAAGGTTCTGACTCTTTCCTGGGTTTCCATTCTGTTTGATCTGGATCCAGTTATCACTGGCTTCAGATCAACTTATCCCACCTGGGTGTGAAGATTGTATGCTCCACACATCTAGGTAACCCCAACACATCTCTGAGCCCCAGAAGAACTGGAGAATCACATTATAATTCCTGAGTCTTCAAAATCAACACCACCTAGATGGAAGTGAGGCTGTGCAGGTTTTGTGTAGGGCACATAGGGTCAGTTTTAATATTTCAGGCACTTTATAGCATCAGTGCCTTTTCTAGGGCTAACGTTTGTTCTTTATAAATTACCCATCCTCAGTTATTCTGTTTGAGCAGCACAGAACTAACTAAGAAAGGTGGTGTTGACGGCAGCGGGGATCTCTGCTGTCTGAAAGGGAGGGAGGATCCATGAATCGCTAGCAGAATAGATCTGCTTGGGCTCTGGAGAGTCCAAGTGATGGGACTTTCGGAGTGTGCGCGTTTGGTACTATGTGGTCATGTGTGCGCTTGGTGCTGGGAGGAACATGAGGGTGGGTCAGAGGTGGTGATCTGTCCTTGGTTTACATCTTGGTTTCCTGGAAACTCTTAACTGGCAGTAGCCATCTTCCAAAGAGAAAAGGCTCCGTAGCCACAGTGCAGTGAGACTCCAGGGCACAGCTTCCAGTCCACCTGCATAACTAAAATTTAAATGTCCTTATTAGATATTCATTTCCTTAAGGAGAAGTATTTTTTTTAATTTAGTCAATCTATTCTATTTGTAATCTCTATCTTTGCCCATTATTTTTCCTAGCAGCTCAGACAATAAACCAGACAAATGTCTTTTTTTTTTTTTTTTTTTGGTGCTAGGGTTTGAACCCAGGGGTCCCCTTATGCTAGGCCAGCACTGAGATCCATCAGCAGTCCTTTTTATTTTTTATTTTGAGACAGGGTCTCGATAAATTACTCAGGCTGGCCTAGAACTTGTGATCTTCCTGCCTCAGCCTCCCGGGTAGCTGGGATTTCAGGTGTGCACCACCAAATGCTACCTTTCATAAAGGAGTTATACTGTGAGAAGGGCCTTTATCAGATAGTAAGGGGAAGGGGCAATTCCTTTTGTCCTGGAAGACTATGAAAATCGAGCAGCTAGTCATATATGTTCTGATTTGACCTTTGGGGGCAAAATACCAGAGGAAGGAGCAATGAGACAGATTTGAGTTGATCCAAAAACAGAGGGAGTTTGTGCTCTGCTCCTCTGATCAGGAAATACGCTGCTTGTGTAGCCAGCAGCGGGCGGGCTGCACCTGCCCCTGCAGAACGCGGCAGAACCCTGGAAGCCCACCCCGCAGGGCGGCCCCCACAGAAAGCCTTAGCCGGGTAAAGCGGTAGCCCCGCAGAGTTGGAGAAGGTCTCCGAACATGCCGGGGAGTCCTCACCAGCTCTGGGCTGCAGAAGTAGGTAATGGGGTGACTCTAGGTTCTAGTGGGGGTCCCTGTGGCCCAGTGAGTGGCTCTCCAGCCAGGGGCTAAGGGTCCCCCTGCCAGCCCCAGAACAGACAGGCCCAGTCATGCTCAGAAAGCGAGTGATGCGGAAGCGTGTCTGCCGCCCTCACAGGTCACACCTGTGTGGACAAAGGCCCGGAGTCTATTTTCCTTCCCCAGAGGCTGGTGGAGCTGGCGCCTGCTTCGACTGTGTGATTTGGTGCCATGTTGACGACACAGCCTGGCAGCCTTCGCCTTTGTTCTCTTGGAAGCCAGTTGCCACGTTGTAAAGAAACTCAGGTTACACTCCTGAATGACAAGGGGATAGGAGGAAAAATGCCCTGGAGGGGAAAGGCCATCTGGAAGGTTCCATCAACATCCGAGCACCCAGTGGAGCACAGCCACACGGGTGACGTTGGTTACACCACGTGGAACAGAATGTGGCCTGGCAGTGCAGTCAGTCCACAGAACCCTGAGAAATCCTCCTTCAAACAGCCGAAACTGTGTCGGTTCTGTAAGCTGCTCAGTTTGGAGGTGGTTGGTTACACCTCAGATGGTGACCACAGCCGAGGGACTTAAGGACAGGGTGCATTCTGAGGAATGCATCATTAGGTGATTTTGTCATGAGACAGTCACAGAGTGTAGTTGTCTAAATCTGGATGGGTAGCCTACTGTCTACACCTGGGCTGTGTGGTACATACACGAGGTCAAGTCAAGCGAAGGAGCAAGCCTGCGATCAAGAGACACGGTAAACACAGGATGCTCGAGGCTGTGGCTGGTGAAATGCGGTGTACCGTTTATGGTGATTTTTCCTCACTAAGTAGAAAGAACACTAGAAAATAATGACAAAAACTACAGCACAGTAACTTAGTTGTTTGTGATCATTGTCAAGTGCCGCGGCACACAATTGTGGGTACTATACTCTCCCACAACAGGCAGCTCCTGAGGCTTGCTCACACCAGACACATGAGGGATGCTTTGTGCTATGATTTTGCCCTGGCCAGGACATCGCTAGGTAACAGGAATGTTCTAGCTCTATTTTAATCTTACAGAGCCACTGTCATATGTGATCCGTAATTGACTGAAACGCTTTGTGTGCATTACTGTATAATAAACTTCACTTGTTACAGATTAATCAGTGGGATCCAGCTCAGCCAGAAGCAAGCCTAGCCCAACTCTTTAGGGTAGACACCACAAGGAGTCAGAGGAGAGATGGTCCTTGAAGATGAAACCCCCTCCTGCTGACCCTCATGTGCCCAGGCACTATCCTGGGAAGGACAAGGGAAAGGAACCAGTTGGAAAGGCTGGTGTGGTAGGCAGAATAATGTCCCCCATACACAGGTGTCCACATCTAATCCCTGCAAACTGACAATTACCTTACATGGCAAAGGCATGGTGATTTGCCTTACGTGGCAAGGAGAAATTAAGATTGCAGAAGGAATTGGGGTTGCCAATCAGCTGACTTTAAAATAGAGAGATTATCTTGGATTATCTGGGTGGGTGCAGTGTAATCTCGAGTCCCAAGTGTGGAAGAGCCAGGTCAGAGGGAAGAGCTGCTGGCACTCCAGCCACAGGTGCTGGCTTGGAAGTGAGGAAAGCATTAAGAACCTAAGGATGTGGGCTGGCCTTGAAGCTGGGAAGTGCAAAGAAATGCACTGTCCCCTGGAGCCTCCAGAAAGGGACATGTCCTGAGGACACCTTGACTTTAGCCTCTATTGCACTTCCAAACTATAGAAACATCAGATAATAAATTCATGTTGTTGTAAACCACAAAAGTCATGTTAATTCTTTTAGAACAGCAACCAAAAACTAATACGGGTGAATAGTGAGTAATGGAATAATTCAAAATCAGATCCTCACACTGGATAAGATGGAGCAGGCTTTCAGTGGCAATTTTAAGTTATTTTGTCCTGCCATCCATCATGGCTAACGCTGGAAAAGCAAGATTAGATTTTTATGGACCATAAGAGAGCTACTTTTTACATCTCACACTCCTGAGCGTAGTGAGTTAAATTTGGGATCTTGTTGCACCTTTGTTCTGATGCTTGCTTTTCTGTTAAAATGAACTCCCGTGGAAGAGCCACACATTCAGCTTTCCCGAATGACTGCGTTGATCTGATCGTTGCTGAAACAGGCTTGGGAGAGGGGAGTGTGGAGGAAGTAGCCAATGCTGAGCACCTTGAGTTCAGGAGATGGGAGGCATACAGGGCCCAGAGGTCCTGACTCAAAGGACAGAGCAGATACCCCAGCATGTGGCTGTCCTGGAGCAGAGCTGTTACCAGTCCCACTCAGTGTCTCTCCTTGCGGTCTTGGGGCCATACACTCTGCACATGTGCAGGGAGCCTCAGCCGGAGCCCATCGCATCCAGCAACCCAGGCTTTCCATTTGCACTGCCTCCCCCCATCATGTTGTAGGGCCCTGAGGTCTCAGCCCTGCCCCTAGAATCCCACATTTAATTGTTGGCCCCCAAACTCCAAAGTCAAGCATGTTTGGAATCAAATTAGATCATAAGCCAGACGCAGTGGCGCACGTCTGTCATCCCAGCACTTTGGGAGGCTGAGACAGGAGGATCGCGAGTTCAAAGGCAGCCTCAGCAACAGCGAGGTGCTAAGCAACTCAGTGAGACCCTGTCTCTACATAAAACACAAACTAGGGCTGGGGATGTGGCTCAGTGGTCAAGTGCCCCTGAGTTCAATCCCTGGTACCAAAAAAAAAAAAAAAAATGTAAGATCATTTTCAAAGTTCAAAAATACATGCTGTCTTCGTTATCATTAATTATCATCCTCTGTGACTGGAGCGATCCCATCTGATATGACAAACACCAAGAGGGGATGGTGAGAGACTTCATGGCTACACAGAGTCACTGCAATGAGTGCCAGGGCACACAGAGGCTTGGGCAGTTCAAGGGCACCTGGATGCACTTGGGTTCGCCCTAGTGGAGCAGCAGCTCTGTCTGGAGTAGGGAGTGAGGGAAAGCAGCTGGGGTCCAAGGGAAGTCCAGTGGTTGCCAAAGCCTCAGGGAAGGAGTGTAGCTTGGAGTTTGGGGCTCAGGCATTAGTCTATGTAAATGGGCTCAAAGTCACCCCAACACTTGGTGCCTCTCTTTATCCATTTAAAAAAATTAGGCATGGGTGGCAGTAAACAGTGCTGCCTCATAGGGTCAATGACAATTAAGTCAATTCATTAAAAACACTTCCTTCTAGGTAGAAAGTAAATGCTTGAGGACATTAGTCGTTTTTCACCCCAAAGGTGAGAGATGGCTTCCACCAGTCCACAAGTACTTCTGTCACTCAGTGTCCACTTCTAGAACATGTCAACATAGCTCTGGGCTGCACAGGTCCCCTCCTAATCTGAGCTTGGTGTCCAGTTCCACACATACCTGTGGCCCCTGGAAACATGGAGAGGACTGGTGCTGTTTCCAGGTTCCTTATCAGGCCTCCGTGTCTGCTTCCCAGCTCCTGCCTGGCCCCATGTGGTTCCAATCCCCAAATATTTAGTCCATCTGTCCCTGAGGGCTTGGACTTTCTCTTCCTTTGTGCTTCTTGAAATAATTTGCTCCAGAGGCACAGGCTGTTCCTTCATCACTAAAAAAGGTCCAGCATTTATTAGTCTGTGTATAAACATGACCACAAAGGAGTCCTTGTAAAAATGGAATGTTCAGCTTGGAGAGGAGACAGAGTGGTTCCTCCTGAGTCTGGCAAATTCCCTAGGACTTCAGATCCTTTACACATACCATGTTAATGTCACTGTTTCTGCAATTCTCCAGCCTTACTTCACAAACCCTCAAGCACCCTTTGAGGTGAAAGTTCATTTATTTATGAATCCTGTAAATGCAATTTCCTTTCCAATTCAAGCACATTAACAGGTTGTCCAGATGAACCAACCCTAATACTATGGACAGGAGGGGAACACTCCTATGGGTCACACTACCTACCCATCATCTCAAAAAGGAAAGGGACTGCTCTTTGCTCATGCAGCAAATCCTGGAAGCCCAGTCCATGGATCTCTCCTCCTGCTCTCCTATGACCTGATCCACTGCAGACCCGTACCACGGGATGTGGCAGGGCCGGTGGCAGCCCACCACCATCTCTACTGGCTTGCCTCCTTTTGCACCTGATGCTTTTGGACATTATAAATCATCTCTCTTCAGAGAACATAGCCTCCGACTCAATGGTATGCATTGTGTGGGTTTTAAATGTTTTCAAATGTTCACAGTGTCTCTCTATAAGCCCTCCTTTCCTTGGTGTTGTCCTTGAAAGAAGATTCTCTTACTTTCCTTATCCAAGGAATGAAGAGGAGTTAGATTCCATCATGAGGCACTTTCTAGGTGCTCTTGGCTAAAATCCACCAAAGAGAATGGTATCCGTGTGCCTTCAAGGACAGCAGAATAAACTTTGCCACCCCTGATTGAGGAGGTACATTTAATGTTTCTTGTAAGACTTGCAAGTATGGAAGACCCTTTTTTTTTTTGGCACCAGGGATTGAAGGAGGTGAGTTGGGGGGTGCTTAACCACTAAGCCGTATCCCCAGCCCTTTTTATTGTTTATTTTGAGACAGGGTCTGGCTAAGTTGCTTAGGGCCTCACTAAGTTGCTGAGGCTACCTTTGAACATGTCATCCTCCTGCTCCAGCCTCCAGATTTGCTGGGATTACACATGTGAGCCACTGCTCCTGGGGGTATGCAAACCATCTTCAAACCAGTTTGGTCAGTCCACATTTCCTCTCCTGCTAGGACTGTCTCAGCAGGAGAGCAGGCGACCTGGACCTGAACGCAGGGCTGTGGCTTCTCCATCCAGCTTTGCCCCTTTCCTTTTCTTCTTCCTGTTTCCTCCCTCCTGCTCCCACTCTTCTCCTCAGGAGCCTCTTCTCCCTTCTTTTTCTTCTTAACTGACTTGACTTTTTGTCCAGAGTTGGCCAAAGAGGCTTAGAAAAGGACCTGCAACACACAGGCTTGCGAACCCTTCCTTCATTGCTGTGGATTTCTTTGGAATGTGGCTGGAAGTCACGTGGCCGTGCATTTTTAACTTGATGTCAACTTGTATTAGTTTGTAAATATGTAAGTGGATATCAGCCCTGAAGTTAGCAGCCTACCCTTTCCATGGGAAGTACAAAGTACCTTTCACGGAAGAGAATGAAACAAACATCTGCTTTCAGGACTGGCCCCCACCTGCCTTGCTGGGTTCGGCTACCACCTCCCCAGGTCCCCCAGCGCACGAGCACACGCATGCACATCCCACGCAGCTGTTAGCCTGTGACCTGATTTCCTTTCCTCCATGCTTAGAACAACTTTCAGCTTCAACCAGGAGAAGGAAATAAGCAGTACCATTTACCCCCCACCCCGCCTTTCCTCGTATTTTTCTTGCTTCTTGGAACATCCCCTTCCCACCGCTCCATCTTTATTGAAAATGCTTCTACTCATCTTCGGGAAGCCTCTTCCCCGCTCAGCACAGCTCCCTCCCTCCTCCCAGGACTTGCACTGTTTTCTTTCTGGAATGCCACTCCTGCTCTGGGCTTTGCTTTGGTCTGTGTCCCTCTCCTCTTGGCAGGGCATAATCCTTCTTGGTAGGAAATGTTCTCCCTCTCTGTGTCCCCCTGGGCTAGCACAATGGCTGCTACGAGGCACTACAACGTTTAATGTCTTGATTTTCTGCTGATGGAGCTCTAGAAGGATGACGTCCCCACCCCAGGCAGACGATGAAGATGCAGAGCATTCACCAACCAAAATACAGGATGTATAGCGGGAGTGGAGGGTGGGTGTGGGCGCCCTCGGTGTGGGTATCTGGTAGTCACTTACATATGGCAGGCCTGGAGCTGGGAAGAGACCAGGACTAGGTGTATACAGTTGGGGCTTAGCAGTGGAGATGCAAGTTAAACCATGGGTGGCTTTAAGGATAAGGGATAGAGAGAGAAGGAGGCTGAGGACAAACCCTGAGGAAGGTCCACAGTTATGGCTGGATGATGGACAGCAGTGGACTCTGAGGAAGAATGCGCTGAGGAGCTGGAGCATAAGGAATCCCATCAGAGAGGCTAAGGCAGAAGTCACCAGGGCCAGGCGCCCACACAGGGGCTTCAAAGGACAGAAGTGCTCTTTTTTTTCAGTGGGTTCTGATTTTCAAGGACAAAACACATAGTTGAGGCATGTTATAACCTACGGGACTAGAAGCTGTAGGAACCAAACTCTCAGTAAGGCCTTCAGAAATTCATTAAATAAGCCTGGGGTTGTGGCTCAGTGGAAGAGCACTTGCCTTGCATGTGTGGGGCACTGGGTTCGATCCTCAGCGTCACATAAAAATAAATAAATAAAAACAAGGTATTGTGTCCATGTACAATGAAAAAATATTTTGAAAAAAAGAAATTTATTAAATATCACTGGGAAAACCACACTCCAATCTGAATTTCCTTGTCTATAAAAGAGGTTGCAGGAACATGAGGAAAACTTTTGTCCATAGCCTGTGAGTCCCTTAGAGTAACTGAGGACCCTTAAATGATAAGCCCTCCCTCATCAATGAAGCCTGACTTGTGGGGTCCCTGTGGAAGTTCTCAAGGAAAACTCAAGGGTGTGAAGAAAATGATCACCAATGAGCCTCCAGGAGTAGTAAGTAATAGGAGAGAGCACCTAAAAGCAAAAGATGCCTATGATAATAATGGCTATCATACTTTAATTTGTACTTGTCTTATTATTTCAGAAGAAAAATCAGCGTTCTTTCTGAAGCAGACTAAAATGATACCAACACAGAAATAGTTATGCATTTTTCTTGTTTTTGGAGAGAAGAAGAGACACATGGATCCACTCTTCCATCTGTCCTTCCATCCATCCATCCATCGATCTGTCCTTCCTTCCTTCTTGCTATCCATCTGTCCACCCAAATCATTTTTAGGGTCCTCTGATGGGCTTCATGCATTCCTTAAGGCCCTGAGTCTATAAAGATGAAGATGATCAGATCAACATATTCACCATTGGGGATATAGGAATTTAATTTTAGGCATTATTAAAATTAGACCAGGGATCAGGATATTTATCAAATTGTTCTGAAATAAAACCTGAAGATGTACTTTAGGAAGGCTCTCTGCAATTTCTCAGTGCACTAATGCTCCCTGACATTATTGCTATCGCTGATAAATGTCAAAGGGGAGAGTGATATTTTTGGAGCTGATTTTTTTTTTACTCTATTACAAAAATAGATTATAAACACATACACATATGTCACCAAAAGAACTTAGGCTAATATTTCTATACGAGGATAAGCATTAGCATATTTTTAAAGTTCACAGTTACATTTCTGTTGTCAGTTATAATCATCTGTTTGAATTCCTTATTTTATGATGGCTATCAAAATCTATTGGTATAATGTAAATTTCACAAGTGTATGAGAATTTTATAGTCAAAAGAGTTCCTAAAGGAGGAATATTTTCACATAACCATCTTCCTAAAGGCACAAATGATGAACCTTAATAACAATAACACAAAGCTATAATTAAACTCAAATTCATGAATATTTCATTTTGGGGTAGCTGTTCACTATTCAGGATGTTAGTCTAAGTCTGTATTTAGTTATAATTTATACTAAGCATATACTTTGGATGAAGAACATCAATACTAAGGCAAAGTACATATGAGTCAAAGTTGTCTTTGTGTTATGGTTTGGATCTTACGTGTCCCCCAAAAGCCATGTGTTGAAGGCTTCATCCCGAGCCTGAGGTGCCCTTGGGAGGTATAGGACCTTCAGTTTGCGGGGTCCAGTGGAAGGAAGTTAGGTCCTTTGGTCATGTCCTTTGGTTTAGTCAGCTTTGCCTCTCTGTGACCAAAATATCAGACAAGAACAACTTAGAAGAGGACAAGTTTATCTTGAGCTCACACTTTCAGGGAATCAGTCCACAGTTGGCTGACGCCATAGTTCAGGGCCCAAGGTGAAGCACAATGTCATGGCAGAAGGGCATGATGGGGGAAAACTGCTCAGTTCATGACAGCCAGGGACAAGCAGGAACCTCGAAGGCATTCCCTCAGGGATCTACTTCCTCCCTGCAGTTACCACCCCGCTAATCTATTCAGGTGGATGGACACACTGAGTGGCTTACAACTTCCGTAATCTAATTATTTCACTCCTGAACATTCCTGCGTTCTTACACGTGACCTGAGGAGGACACTTCACATGCAAACCTAACACCCTCCAAGGGGATGTTAAGACCTGGGCCCCTTCCTCTCTCTCTTTTTGCTTTCTGGCCACCATGAAGTGAGCAGGCCTCTTCCGTCCTGTGCCCATCATAATGTTTTGCCTTGTCTCAAGCCCAAAAGAAATGGTGCCCAGCCACCAAGGACTAGAACCTCTGAAACTGTGAGTCAAAATTACTTTCCTCCTTTAAGACGGATTTTCTCTGGTATTTTGTCACAGCAACAGGAAAACAACTAATACACCATGTCATCATGCTGCTGTACCACGGACCCCTGTGCTCCTCTTGGGATGCCATTTGGCATCTCCAGCATTGGAGGATGCATGAGGTAAAACTGATTGCTGCTCAGACGGATGAAAAATACAGTGCCTTTCATGGGAGTCTCTGG
The DNA here is from genome assembly GCA_004024805.1 of Geosciurus inauris. NCBI lineage: Eukaryota > Metazoa > Chordata > Mammalia > Rodentia > Sciuridae > Geosciurus > Geosciurus inauris. The sequence continues at coordinate 64,907 of PVHX01007637.1, forward strand.
AGAAGGCTATGATGTCTCTAGCCTTCGAGGGGACCCTCATTTATGGAAGCCCCTTGCTTGCTTGGCAGTTGCAATGTCATACCATATACCAGATTATTCTCGATTGGTTGAAAGATACTGTTGAGGCTGTGTCAAGACAGCAAAGGGCTGCTCGAACTCTTATTATGTACCCCAGGTTGGCAGCTGGGTGGGTAAGGACCAGCACTGGTCAGATACTCAAGTCACAAACTTTATTTTCCTACTCCATGCACATGGTGTGAACTAGTCAGCCTTGTTGAAACCAGTGAGCCCCCAAATCTTGGTTACTGTAAGGGTTACGGCCAGACCACACACAGTACACCTCATGCGACCAGGAGATCATTATTCATGGAGATCAGTGCAGGTAGAAAAAAAGGGGAGAGCAGGTGCGGAGTATGGGATTTTACAGGGCCTGCGGTAAACGTGTTGTGGACTATGGATTGGCGGTCTGGTTGTGACGCCCCTGAGGTGACTTCTAGGAGTTGGAGGTTAGGGTTTAACTCCGGTGGGAAGGGTTTCACTCTGGTGGGAAGCTTGGGCGGGAAACTGCCTTAGGCTTTAGAGAAGGGACGCCGAAACCGGGTGCAGGGAGGCTGTTTCTACCTTACATTCCCCCCTTTTTGGATTTATAAGGATGGGAACGGGGACAACGTTGGCTCTTCTGGCTACTTCGTGTGGATTTGGGGCGATGTCCGCCGAGTGAAGGGGGAGGGGGAAGAAGGCAGAGCACCCAGCCCCCGAAGGTTAGGATCTCCCGAGGGGAGCAGTCTTGGAAGCTGCTTTGTAGCCACATCATGGCCATCTGGTGGGGCCAGTTTCCTGAATACAGATGTAGAGGCAGGAGCCAAGAATCCTGGAGTAGAGCTTCTAGAAACAGTCATAAGCGAGTCATTGTCCTCCTTGAGAATCCGAAAGTCCCTGAGGAGCTGATTAAATGTCTGATTAGAAACCTGCTGGATCTGAGACTGAATAAATTTGAACAGACATGTCAGGAGGAGGCAGATCAAGAGAAGTATACTTACAGGTCCCAGTATAGGAAGAAGCACCTGTGCAAGGGGATTTTGGAAAACAAACCCATGAGCTTATCTCCCTTTGGGGTCATCTGATCAGTCAGATAAACGATGAAGTTTATCACTCCAGTTTCGTTGATATAGTAGCAGCATTCTTCTTTTAGGAATAGTCATGGTCCTCCTTTGTCTGCTGTTAGGAGATCTAGGGCTCGATGGCTCTGTAATGAAACTTGGGCAACAAATGTTATTTGCCATTGTAGGGAGGCGAGAGAGGTGGCCAATGCCTCTACCGCTTCTTTGAAGTTGTTGTTGAAGCTTCTGAGTAGTGGTTACTGCATAATCAAGTCCTCCTGCCTCCAGCCTGGAGGCGGCAAGTGAGGAGGCCAGGGTGAGTCCAACTACTACTGGTAGAAAGATGACCTGTCTTGCCCTGAAAGGGAGGTGGTAACAAGCCATATTATTAATTCAGCCTTGCTGTACAGAGTTAATTGAGGAATCAAGGTGGAGGGGACACAAAAGGCGACGGGCATGCTGAGGCTTAGATTTTTTGTTAGGACACCATTGCACCAGAAAAGAACCCTGGCGGAGCAAAGGTTGGGGGAGGAGATTTGAATGATCTAGTCACAGGGAGCTGAACCAGAGGAAGTGTAGCAGCAGGAGAAATTCCCTGATGAGTTACAAAAAAGAGGTACTTCCTCAAAGGCCGGAGAGGGGGTTCTTGGGGTCAGTTTGAGTTATTGAGAGGAACATCAATGGGAATCGCAGTTGCGATCCAAACCTGCACAGAGGAAACAGTCTGAAATGTAGGAAGTATAAGGGTTGAGAATTTGTCCCCATAACAAGGCTGGAGAGGACAAGGCATGTAAACACAGTATTTAATTTTTAATGTCATAGAAGTCTATCTTTTTTTTTAATATTTATTTTTTAGTTGTAGGCAGACAGAATACTTTATTTTATTTTTATGTGGTGCTGAGGATCGAACCCAGTGCCTCATGCGTGCTAGAAGAGCACGCTACCACTGCGCCACAACCCCAGCCCCATAGATGTCTATCTTTTAATATGTAGTTAAGCCAGTTAATATCATCTGATTTTGTAAAATATCTTTTTCATTGGCATGACCTCTGTTTATTAGCCAACAGTTACAACACCAAAAGTTTATTCTGAATCTGGAATAAAGAAAACGTGCCTCAAAAATGGCCTGATAGAGTCTTCATCCAGATCCAGGCTGAAGACCTGTTCATTTTGGGGAATGGCAAAGCGTAGACAGTGAGAGAGCTGGTGGAGAAGCACTCTTGAGGCTGTGCCTAGATGAGACAGGGGCCAGGGCTCCCACAGGCTGCTGGGCACAGAAGCCGCCCACGCCGCTGTCAGAGGTGCAGTACAGTCTGCTCCCCCTAGGAGGCGCTGCATAGGGTGCATACTCACTGGAAGCGGGGTGGCTGCGGGAAGGAAAACCTGTGGGCTCTCCAGGCTCCTGGCTGCAGCCCCGCCTGCTCTCCAGCTACTTCTTCAACCCCGCTCAGAGAGAGCACCTGGGAGACTTCAGAGCAAAGCCCAGGACAAGAAGTGGGGTAGCGGCAGCTGCGCTCAGCATTCTAGTCCCTGAGTGCAGAGAGCAAGGAGGGATGGGGAGAATTGAAGACAAGGTGGAAGAGAACGCAAGAACCCCCAGAGGGGTCCCCGGCTAGTGCCTGGAACAAGAGACAGAGTGACTTCAGATGAGCCACTGGAGGGCTGTGTCTGAGACAATGGATTAAGCTCACCTCTCAAGCCACTTCCTCTCCAATTGGTATCTACTAGCACCCACCTGACACTGGCCCTGTCCTGGGAACCACCAATGTCCTGGTCTGGGAAAGGCTCTGACTGACATGCACATTATAAAACCCAGAGACAGGAAACCCACCTTTCTTTCCCTTCCCAGTCACCCTGGGGTAGAACCTCTCCTCCCCTTCATTCATGAGTGGCATCCTGATTAAACATGGTCAATGAAGAAAACTTCCTAATTGTAATTTTCTTCCCTCTTTCCTTGTTTTATTTGCAGCCTGGATTTATTACGCAAAAATTGCCTTCTTCAAGCATCATCCCCTATTAACCAGAGAGATAAAAGCCATAAAGGGAAGGGAACTCCTTCAGTTCTCTTCTGCAGTTGTGAGACAGAGCAGCAGCATTTACAAGGGGCGTTGACATCTGTTGGCTGAGCCAAGCCTATCCTGCACCCTGTGCTGTGCTCATGCCCAGAATGCAAACTGCAGCTATCAGAGACAGAGCTGGGTTTAATAACTGCCTGAGCCCAGAGCAAATCGACTTGGGCACTAGAAAAGAAATTGTGTGGTTTTAAAGCAGATGTATGTTCTTCACGTGGTTGGTTTGCAAAGCAATAAAGTGTGCCCCCCCCCCACACCTTAGCCTATCACAACTGTGAGAGTAAATAGTGTAACTTAAGACAGGGCGATTCCACCACAATTCCATGCAATATTTTGTCCATATAACAGGATGGAACTTAAATTAGCAGCACATATACAGGCGTTTCATTTTCTCACGTGCCGTACAATATTAGGAACAAACAACATATGTCTCCATGGTTATAAACAAAGGTGTCATGTTTGCAAAACAGATCCTATATGTAGAACATCTATAAATGGGATGAAATATGGGGTTTTTGTTGGTGGAATTGATGGGAAATATTTCAAGCTGTGTGATCAGCTGTAAGCAACGTTTTCTTCTCTGTGATATCAGTCAGGAGGTCCGGGTGAGTCATCTTGGGCCAATCTCAGCTCCTGGCTCAGATCCTCCCTGTGACCTTAAGAAAGCCAACCCCTCCAAGAGTCTCTTAACCTGTGAAGGGAGGGTGCTGGGCTGAGTCAGGGTTTTTCTAGGCTGATTTTGGAGAACACTATTTCTGAGGAAATCAATGGAGTTGTCTTTTTGAAAAGGGATCCTGTGGTCAAATAAGTTTAGGAGTTTCTACATGAAGCAAAATTAAGCCCATTTCTTTCCTCAGAAATTGCGTGTGCTAATAACATTCACTGTGAAGCTCCAAGAGGGAGACACAGGATGCACTGGCTCTAATTCTTTTTGCCACAAAACTCTTCCTTGTGGAATATTTCTCAGAATCAGTCCCAACATCAGACATTAAAGACATCGCCTCAGGGCACTGCATGATTCTCCTGCCTATGTATTCACTTGTCTTTCCAATTCCTCCCACCTACTTCAGAAAAAGTCCTACCTGGGTTTTTTTTTTTTAATTTATTCAGAAGTTGAAATTGAGTTTATTTTTTGTTCCTATCTTCTATTTCTCCCTGCAGTTTTATTTTGATAAATTTCAGACTTCAGAAATTTTGGAGAAGTTGGAAGAATGGTAGTGTGAGTATATACTCTTCACCTCAATTCAACCATTGTTAACATTTTTCCAGTTGCTTTCTTTCTCTCCTCTCTGTACAGTGCGTGCATGCACGCGCACACACACACTCACACACGCGCGCACACGCACTATACACTTTATGTGTATAATTTTATTGCTGAACCACTGAAAATAAGTTGCAAAGTTTCTCACTAAATACTTTAAGGTCCATCTCTGAAAAGCAAGGACATTCTCCTATGTAACTTCAGAACCATTAACATTGATTAATATCAGCTAGTATATATTCTGTATATAAATTTTCCTAATTGACACCAAAATGTCCTTTATATATTTTTAAATTTTGGGGGGGGGTATTGGGTATTAAACTCAGGGTATTGGGTATTAACTCGACCACTGAACCATATACCCAGCCCTATTCTGTATTTTTTAATTTAAAGACAGGGTCCAACTGAATTGTTAGTGCCTTGCTTTTGCTGAGGCTGGCTTTGAACTCGTAATCTTCCTCTCAGCCTCCTGAGCTGCTGGGATAAAAGGTGTGCGCAGTGGTACCTGACATATTTTAAAATTTTTAGTGGTATTTTATTTAATCACATGGTCAAAATGTTATCATTTCAATGTATGATTATTATAAAAACTATTCATGGGTGTTTTTAAAATTTATACTCTTTTAAAAATAAATTTCATAGTGTGTATTTGAGATTTACAACATGATGTCATGGGATAGATATGGTCAAATGGTTACCATAGTGGAGTAGAGTGCATATCTAGCATCTCATCCAGGATTCATTCAGGCTTCACACATTAGATTTAGTTATAGCTGTCTGTTTTCTTTAATATAAAATATTAAAGAATTCTAACTTGTTTTTCATGACATTTATTTCTTTTGGAAACTCTGCATCATTTATTTTATAGAACGTCTAAATTATAAAAATTTATGTGATTATTTCCTCATAATTACATTCTGTTTAAACACTTTGGCAGAATGTTAACAGGTGATGTGTACTTCACGTTACGCCGTATCAAGAGGCACATGATGTCACTTGGTCTCATTATTGGTGACCTTTTGAATCATAGCCAGGTTAAGATGTAGTTCATTGTACTTCTCTATTATAAAAGGATATTTTCCCCTTAATAATTAAAAAGTGATATGATAATCAGTTGTGTTTTTCCCCCTTTGGTGCTCGGGATGGAACCCAGGACTAAACACATGCTCTACCACCGAGCCACATACCCAGCCCACTTGATGGTTGGAATTCTGGTACTGGTGAATAGTTTTCCAACAATTGTTCACCTAATGGTTTTAGCATTTACTGATGATCCTGGCCCGAACCAAAGACTACAATGGGTGACACAAACAGTCCTGTAGAAACAGGTTTCCTTATCACCTCTTCCACTTTATCAACTGCTATTTTCCTGCAAAGAGCTTTCTCCTCCCCTTTCTTCCTCAGTTAGTGTCATGAAGTATCATAAATTCTTTTCGATTCAATGCTTTATTATCTATTCTTGTAACTCGTCCTTTTAAAACATTTATCCAGAGACTACTCGGGGTGCACTACTGATGTGAAATTAACTGAACATTAAGCTCAGTTTCTCTGACCTTCCCTGCGGATGCATCCAGAGACACTGTTGGTGCAGCATGGACTACTAGTCCAGGATCTTGACCTGGCCACCACGTCGCCACAAAGCTTTGTCAGAGGGAAGAGGGAATTGAAGATGGAGGTGGACTGGAGAGAGACCTCCAAATTGCAACTATTATTCCCTTCCAGGAAACCTTGGTCAGGCTGTGTGGTCCCATTGAATGGTCATCTAAATTATCACACAAGAAACGGGAAAAAGCCTAACTGCCATCTGTGCAAAGCTCAGCTTGGATCTGACTGAGAAGGAAAGATTAAAAACACAGAACTTGACCCGCAGTGCTCAGCCTCCGAATCCATGGACGGACAGAGGCTCCTGTTCGCACTTTCAGCACAAAATGAGTTTTTTAATGGTTACTTGAGTCACTCGGAAGACCTGAGAAAGACGTCAGGTGTTCAACGCATACTAAATTTCAGGGGACCGAAGGGCCCAGGTAAGACAGGAAGCCCGGAAGCACTTCCCTGGCCAGGCAGCACATTGGCATATCCTCACCTCTCTGGCAGGATGACACAGTGGAAATAATTACTGAATGAAGGAGAGACCAGAGCTGGGGACTGTTTTCAGAGGAAGATGAAGAACACTGTTCCTGGGAAAGAACAGATTGACCCATCTTGGTCAGACTTTCCAGGGGAAGTGCGTTCCGAGCCTTGTGCACGGGGGACATTGTGCAGTGCGGCAGGCAGGAGCCGTGGGAACGTGCTGACTGACAGGCCAGAAAGCACATCCAAAGGACTCACAGTCTTTGGTTCCTTTTGAGGAGATCCCTGTTTCCCCGTGCACCTTCCAGCCTCAGAAGGCAGGTGCAGCACTGGTCCCCAAAAGAGGCGGCAAGACAGGAGATGGCACCTGTGGAGAGCACTGGTCTCAGCAGTGACTGTGTGCACGGATCTCTGTCACCTCAAGGGCTGCCCAACTTTGTGTCCCTCTAAGGCTATGGGGAAGATCCTCCTAGCTGTCACAGCATCTCCAAAGGGATAAGGGCTCAGGGGAAAAGCTCAGGGTTTAGAGACCAGAACACTCAAGTTCAAATGCCATTCCCTGAAATTCACGAGGCCTGAGGCCTTAGAGGCTTAATACCAGTTCCCTCATCTGTAAAAGAGAGATAAAAAATATCTCACACACATGTTGTGAAAATCATGTTAAAGGAAAGCTGTGTGCTACTTTATTAGTTGGGATTCCTTTCATTCCAGGTAACAGAAACCAATTTCAGCCGGCTTAAGAAAGGAGCAGGGGCGGGGGATTAATCACATAGTTATGGTGATGGCCCATCATTCTTTCTTTTTAATTAAACTTTTAACCAACACATAAAATGGCACATATTGGTGGGATCCCCTGTGATGTTTTGATACATGTATATGTTGCATAATGTTTAGGTCAGGTTAAACATCTCCTCAAACATTTATCATTTCTTATGGTGATACTTTCCAGATCCTTTCTCCCAGCTTTTTGAAACATGGGGTACATTCTTGTTATCTCTAGTCACCCCACTGGGCTGTCACACCTCAGAGCTCCCTGCTCCTGCCTAGTTGTCACTTAATGCCCGTTGACCAGCCCATCCCATCCCTCTCTGTTTCCAAGCGTTATGATGAGGCCAGAACCAAAAAGTAAAAGGTCACCAGAGTCTCTTTGTGTCTTTGGGGGTTTTTTCTCCATTTGCAAGGACTGGCTTTCTCCCTCCTAAGCCAACAGCACTGATAGAAATTGGCCAAAGCTCTTGAAATGACATCTTCCCCTCCCAAAACACCGACTTGAGGGAGCCAGTATCCCATAACCCCAATTCCAAAGGCTCACAAGAAAGTCTGAGCCTCTATCTGATGGCACGGGCTGGAGGCAGTGGGGGCGGCACACTCCCAGCCTAGGGGCTCCCAGAGCTTAGGCATTGTGGTGGTGGCCCAGACGCTCCAAAATGTGTGTTTTCCAAGTACCTAGGTAGGTGTTGGTCACCTAAGGGAGGCTCAGTAGGTATTCATTTTTCTCTTTTATTGTTCCCCTTCAGATTGGATTTGATGATTGGAAGAGCAAAGTTGGGGACGACTACCCAGATCATCCTGAAGCATGTGGGGCCTAATGATACCAAACGGGAATTAGGATGGAAGAGGCAGCAGACAGGAAATGGCCCCGTGGTGAACAAGGAGAGCCGTGCTCTCCTGGCCCGTCCTTCCCGCACTTCACCTCTTGCTGTGTTCTCAGATGCCTCCATCTGTCGGAACATGTCCTGTTCCTGGCGATAGCAGGAGCAATCCTAGGGTGGACGGAACTGCTCTCTACAGAAACAAGTGAGACAGGAGACAACAACCAGGGCTCATGTCACAAAGGTGCTTGGGAATCGGAGGAGCAGAATAGCTAGAGACTAACCATGGCTAACTGAGCTTTTCCTCCTGTTTTTGGACCACATTCCCAAGTGCGGCAGTGTGCACAAAGCCAACCCTCCCTCCTCCTTCTCTTTCTTCCTTCTTTCCTCTTTCTTTTCCCATGCAGTCAATGTTTACTGAGCCAAACGTTGTATGATTGCAGAGATACCGAAAGAAGTGCCCACGATGTTTGACAGGTTGAAGTTTTCCTCCTGGGAAGCTGAGGCCCAGGCTGGGATGCAGGAACTAGAGGAGACTTTCTGCTGATTGCAGGAGGCTGATCCAAGCGGCACTAGGGGTGGGCCACCCAGGAACGGAGGCAGGTGAGGCTTCCAGGGGAGGGCCTGAGTGAGCAGGGAGCATCTGAATCGGAGTCAACCACACTGAGCCCACCAGGCTAGGGCAGTGGGCAGGGCGGGGCCTGGTAAGTCCCAGAGCCATGAGCTGGCCCAGGCAGAAAGCTCTGTGGGGAGCCCAGGCCTGGGCCTATGAGGGGACCCCAAGCTACAAGGGAGGAGTGAAAGAAGAGTTCTGAAGGCAGGAATACTTCCCACACCTAATACTTCCCTGATAGAGAATCTCAAGGTATAAAACCTTCCTTAGAAGTTCTATTTCCTGCCCAATCCCCAACACAACTTGCACCAATGTGGTGAATTCCCTCTATTGAGGTCTGAAGCACCCCCAGGGTCGGGCACCACACACGCTCTTTCTTTAAGAAACAACCATGTGACGGTGACCATGTAGACAGATTTCTTTATATCGCCATTATAACCAAATTGTATCTGGGTGGTAAAATAGACTAGTCTAGTTTCAGAATTTTCCTAGATTAGAAGCTTAGATGTGGAGGAGGATTAATCTTTATTTAGTGACATCTGTGCCTACTGTGTTTCTCAACCAGTCGAAATCCACAGACTCACTGGGAAACAGTTAACAGGTAATGAGAATTACTTGAGTTGCAAGGCCCATTTGACTAAAGCGCTCAGCCACGTCTTTACTATTGATATAAATGCTGCCGTATCACATTTACACCACTTCTATCAACAGTGCAAAAAAGAGTATTTCAACAGTGCAAATATAATGAGGCAGACAGGTAACCCTGGGGTGTTATAAATATCAAATAAGTCATAACTGTAATGATAATATTCAAATTTATCTCCAGAAGATAAAGGTTGAACTTATCAAGAGGCCACAAGTGAGCAATAACGTCTTCCTGGTTGAGAACAGATAAATTTGGGATTTTCAATAATCCTGTTACATACGCTGTAGTTCTTTATTCTTATTGTGGTCCCTTCGTTTTAAGACTGCTAACTGCTTTCATGGTTGCTACTTTCTGTTGTCTCGTCCATATCTGATGATCTGTAGCAAAACACTAGTATTGTATTAAATGACCTCTTTTTCTGTGTTCACTTCTCCTCTCCTGATGTCCTGTTTTATTTTCCTTCTCCCTACCACCTCCCAACCCGCTACTCCTAATAGTAGGACCAAAGACACAAGCAAGCAAAACAAAATGTAAATAAGAATTACATCTTTAATAAGAGGAGAGAGAAAAGTGTGACACAGATTTGCTACCTTTTCTCTGCCTAAACAAATTTCACTCCTCTGTCAAGAGCCCTGTTTGCAGGGCTGCTACAACAGAGTACCATAGACTTCAACAACAGAAATTTATTTCCTCACAGTTCTGGAAGCTAGAAGTTCAAGATGGAATTTCTAGCTGGGTTGCTTCCTTGCGGCCCCCACCTAGGCTTGCAGATGACTGGCCTTCTGTTTTCACACTGTCTCTCTGCACGGATGTGTCCAAATCTCCTGTTCTTGTAAGGATTAGGACTCCAGTGATCTCCTTTTAATTTAATTACCTGTTTAAAGACTCTGCACATATAGGCATGTTCTGAGGTCTTGGGGGAGGAGAGGACCTCAACATGTGAATTTTAGGGAGGACAGTTCAACCTATGGCTGTCTTCTTACCCAAAACCGTTTCTCTGACGCTTCATCTCACACAATGCTGATCTCTGCCATTATTTCCGTGGTGATCTCTGCCATTACTTTAGTGGTTGATTAAATGTAATGGGGCACTCACAGGTACTCTCTTGGGTTTTTAGATGAAAGTCATTTCTTCCACAACAAGATCCACAGGAACAGGGAGTTTTGAATCCTTCTTGATGCCTGGAACATGGTTGGTTCGTCTGTAGTCGGGCTTACAATAAAACAGAAAAGCAAGGCAGACGGATCTCAAGTGACCTGGAAGAGGAAGTGTCGTTCATTGAGTGTCTGTGTTTGTACCTTTGAGAAAGGAATCTTTCAGGGCAAGATCATGCCTTTTCTGAAAAGAAAGCAAGGAAAGTCACTCAATTTGGCCAGTGAAAAGGAAATTTGACACATCTTCAAAACATTTTGCCTTTTCAATATGATTTTTAAGTATACTGATGTGAAAATTTCGTAAACAGGTCAATTCCAAAACGTCCCTTTGTTTGGATGAACAGATTTTGTTTGTAGGAACTACTTAACTTTGGATGATCACCACGAGAAGTAGCAGAAGCAATTAATGATTCTTCCTCGTGGAGTGAGTGAGAATGTTCCAGGACATATACGGAGACCACGTCCTGAAATAGTTCCCAGCAGAGCGACTGCCTGCACTTTGCTTTGTGCAGTTTGGTTTTTCCCTTTGTAGAGCGTCTCCTGTGCCCTTCTCAGCAGGTAAGGCTTTGTGCTAGGACCACAGCTCCTAGGAAGCCACTTGGTGATTCACATCCATAACTTCACGAAGCTCTTTCAGAACTCACTTTCCTCGTGTCTGATTAAGTTTTATTCTCTCGTTTGTTTGAAAATTCAGTCTCAAACAAGAGAAGAAATTTATGTTGTTCTCCTGCGTTTAGGAATGGAAGCAAAAATCTGTCTTATTGAAGAAAAAATCATAATTCCTTTAGCATAAGAAATAAACGCCAGAATGAGGAAATTCCAGCATGACCTAAATAATGGTTGGGGTCATCTTCCAAGTGGGCTCCAAAGACAAATTAACCCCCCTTGTGACATATGTGGTGATAAAGAAGGAAACTATAAGTCATGGAATTTCAGATCTGATGCTTTCTGCAGTTTCCATTCTTCAACAGCCAGGATGACAAGAACACAGAGGGTGGAGAGTCTTAAGAGGAATCAGACATTTGCATAGTGTCCAACACGTGAGAGGACACCTGCTTTGAGAAAGCCCAGGATGTCATCAGGCATGTGAGAGGCTCCGCCCCACGGCACTGTCTGGGAGCCTCTCATGACTCATGGCCACTACTTACTGAGGTGGGGTTCTCCTCCCTGCTTCACAGATGGGGGTGCTGTGGGTTCAAAGACTTTGTGTGGCCTTCCCCAGAGCCATGCAGCACAGCTGTAAGGTCTCTGGCACCCGAAGCACCCAACGTGTATCCATTTAAAGCCATGAAATCTGCGTAGAAGGAATGTTTGCCAAAATGACAGTCGGGGTTTTTTTGTTTTATTTTGTTTTGTTTTTTAAATCCTCCATGTTGTATTTCCTGGCCCAACTCCTTCCAGAGCTGTCTCTGTTCTCAGTTTTCATCTTGTAGGAGGAAATCGACCTGCCAGAACGATAAGAGCTTCACCTGTGGTCTCTATGCAACGTCAAATAAGAGGGTCTCCAAACCGCCTGCAAGACCATTGTTGACGTAGAAAATAATTATATTGTATTTCTTTGTATGAGAAAAATCTCTCTTCTCAAAATATAAAGGAACAACCGACACTTTTCCATGGAGGCTGTTAGGGTGGGGAGGCCGTGCCTTTCAAAAGAGGGCTCCACACTTGCCTAGTATCTTTGTTTCAGAAACTAAGGTTCTGATTTCAAGCTGCTTGGCTCCTCCCTGAGTCTGCATCTCTGTGAGATGTGCAGTGACCCCTGCCTCCAGAGGCTGCAGGGCACTGCCTGGTCAGAGGCTCGAGGTCGCTGTCCCCTACCACCCAGCCCCAGAAGAGGGGAAGCCAGCGCACACAGCAGCTCTCACAGTGGTGGTGGCAAAGGAAACGTTTTCAGAGAGGATTCGGCCATACCCAGCAGTCTCACTGGTTGTCAGAGCCTTTTGGGGATTCCCACCTGCAGCAAAAAAATCCTTAGGGCTGCCAGGGCCCAGGAAACCTGCCATTAACAACAGCCACAGTGTGACAGCAGCGATTCTCGGGCTTGCCGGCTCCACTGTTTAACTCAGCCGTCCACCTCATCGGGGAGAGCTTTCTTTGTTTGATTTTCAGGAATTAGAATATGTACTTTTGTCTGCCATAAACACACACAAGCTCTCCGGAGCACAAATAAACAGAACGATCATGCACGCTGGTAATGTGTTTGCATTATTGGAGCATGTGAGGAAGCCTGTGAATAACACGCCGTCCAGGGCCTGGCTTGTGATCTGTCTTGCACAATAGAGCTAGTGCCACTTACTGTACTCACCCGAGTCAGACCCTGGAAATGTACTATTTTTAGATGGACTTTGTACACCGCTGTTTACAAAGAGCACTGTTAAATTCTTTGAACAGCAACCAAGAAGTTGGGTGAGAACCTAGAAACCTGCCCCGCAGATCAGCATCCTGATCCACCCAGGGACAGCCGGGGTTATGATCTGCCTTTCTTTCTTTCTTTTCGTCTCCACAGGAATGTCAATGTCAAAGAGGAAAGGGGACAAACAGTTGAGCCTTATCTGTCCTTGTCCTTCAAATGGGTTGCTTTGCGTACTCTCCCAGATAACAGCCCGTGTGTCAACATTGCTGGTGGTGGAAGCTGTTCTTTGTCAAAACTCCTTTTGGAAAGGACTCCACCATTTATTTGCCAAGGAGCCAATGTGACAGCCACAAGTGCGTCATGGAAAATGCAGATGTGGGTGCCTCAAAGCTGCGGGAGATCAGGTCACCTGCCTGCCCGCTGCTGGGCCCACCCACCCAGCCAGTGCTGGTGGGCCAAGGGGCCCCACAGAAAGGGGATGGAAAAGAAAACAGGTAAACGGTCGGTGTGAGGCAGGTGGCAGATGAGGCGGTGCAGAGAAGGATTGCAACCCTGGGAGGAGAGGAAAGGCCTCTTGCCATTTGCAGCCAACAGGAAACTTGAAGGAACTGAAGTTTGGCTGTTTCCAGAGATTGAGAAATGCTCAGACTGGAAGCAATGGCTGGGCTAATTCTGAACAAAATTTTTAAAGATGTTTTTTGTCAGAAGAGCACATATCTTTGCCTCAGTTCTTTGCTTCTGGGTAAATGGCTCTTTGCAAACTTCTCTAACCCTTTCAGGTGATGCAAATTGATTTGCGTTTGTTGGACTAGACTGGATCCTTTGGGACCTCCCTGGTGGCCAAAATGCGAAGGATTTGCCCGCGTTCCTCCTTGTGTCCTTTCATTCCTTCGCTTTGCTGACTGGCTGGGGAAAGTGGAGCAGCCAGAGAGAAGTCTCTCTCTCTCTCTCTCTTGTGACACCCCCTCCCCATGCTCCGCCACCTCAAGTGCTCCGTGATGCCTCTCCCTTTCCTTAGCAGAAGGAACCAGAGGAGAAATAAAAAGGAGCTTGAAGACTTTGAATCAAAAGCCATCTCTGAATTTAAAGCCGGTTATTATTTTATTTATTATTTGTACTTCAAAAGTGTCTTTATTTTATCATAACATTAGAGGCGTTTGACAGAAAAGCAGTTTGACAAGATAGTTAATAATGATAACGACAACAGAAACTTACTTTTTAAGCCAGATGTTCTGGGCACTCTCAGACACTTTGTCCAACCCTGTATGCTCATCAAGAGCCTACAAGGTAAGGCTCATCGCTTCCCTTGTGGGGAAGGACTGACACAGAAGGGTACCTCGCCAGCGTCACCAGCCAATCAGGACAGATCCAAATGCAAATCCAGGTTTGCTGGGCTCCTTCTGCTGCACCAGGCAATGCCATTTGTAAGTGGGAAGCCATTCTGTGCATCAGAGGAAAATGGCCTTTCTCTCATCAAACTCGAATCCATATTGCCTTACAGTAATTTAACAGACTCAAGATGTTTGTTTTTTATTTATAAGATAGCAATGCGATTGTTAATTCAATTTTCACTTGCAGTGCTCTGTTTGCTTGCTGCTGCCTTTAATTCCTTAATATCTTGATTTGACCTGATCTTTTTTCTGGATGTGACATGGAAAATGTGACCTTCAGTGGGGTACATTAAAAAGTCCTGGCTTCCTTTACAGATGCATAAATAAATGAGAAGAGACTCTTTTCCCCAACTCTGAGCCACACGGCAGGCTTGCGTGTGCGCACACTTGATTGACAGCAATCTCTGGACAAGGTCTGGGCAAGGGCTGGCACCAAATAAGAAAGGAAACAAAGTTTGTGAAGAAGTGCAAAGAAAGCAGAGTGCTGGTCGTCTTGTGTAGGCAAGTGCTGATCGTCTTGCATGTGTGTTTCTCTGTGTGTGTGTATGTGTGTGTGTGTGCGCACATGCTGCTCATCTCCCATGTCTGCTCCATAGGTGGTTCTCATTTTTCTCATGTGTCCATTTACCTTGTGAGTGACCATCACCCAACAAAGGGGAAAAGTAAAACTACCACTCTTCCTGCGGACTCTAGAAAGTGAAAATTGCCTTTTCCAGCTCTGAAACCAAAGCTTCAGGCCTCCATGTAGATTGACGATATCTCCATGCCCCTTACTACCAGGGTTTTTTTCATTTGCTTGTATCACCATGTTCCATTTCTGTTTTGTCTGAAAGAAAATGAAATAGAATTACCTCCTACACTCACACTGCTATTGACATGAAATTTCATCTTCTTTTATTACGATGGGCAATGTTGCTCACAACACTGGAATTTGCTTTTTTGCGTTTGAAGTTCTAGCTGCTGCTGCTGCTGCTGGAACGGCTCGTCTTGCTTTGGCAGTGTGTTCCCGCTACACCGTGGCATTTGTGTACTATTTACCTTTCAGAAAAGCTATTTTCCAAGAACAGAAAGAAAATGGGAGTACCGATTCTCAACAGCACACATTGCCTCTGCTCTCTCCTTGGCTCTGAAAGAGGACACGTGAGGCTGAACTTCAGCCTGTAATTAACGCAGCTCTTCATCAGATAAGAGCTCCTTTTATCTACAGAAAAATGGCTGCACTCATTCTCCATGGGACCAGAATGCACCACGAAGCCTCTTCCCACGAGAAGATTCACCTTTTCTCTGCTAGATATTTATGGCCACATCGTAATATTTCTTTATGGGAAACTGAGGGTGAATAAACAGACGGTGGTAATAATATTGTTTATAGGGCTGAGTATAAAAACCTTAAATACTGTGTGCAGGTGAAGGCCAGATAGAGGTCACATAAGGAATCTTCAAATTATATCGACTCTCTAGGAATGTATTTGCAAGCACAGACCATAATGGGACACAGCATAGATCCAGCACTTTTGGGGACAGATTGGGAAATGCAAGTTCATTTGATAGTGAGGAAAAAGAGCGGTGGTTCCCTGCTGTGCCCTAAAGCACTGTCCCAGGGAGCCTTTTCTCTCCTGATGTAAGTATCTCCTTGTGGAATACACTCAGTGCTTTCTGCACACATCTCACAGTGTGCATGGAGTCATGCACACTGTGCACACAGGTGGGCCCGTGTCCCACCTCAATGCGTGGCATTTCCTTAGTTTAGTTTTGTTTTTTAAAAAATACATGCCTTTTAAAAATATGAACCCAGTGCCTCACTCATGCTAGGAAAGCGTTCTACCACTGAGCCACAGCCCCAGCCCACAACATGTGGCATTTGCATACTATATAACTTGGCAAACAGCTCATTACCCAAGAGGGAAAGAGGAAGGGAGAAACCACAAATGACTGGAAGTCAGAGGTGACAGGTGCCAGCCCAGGGTCCTGTGAAGGAGCTCAGGCCGTGGGGCCTGAGCTGCCCTGGTTATTCTTTGGCCCTTTACAAGGCCCTTGTTTTCCTTCCATATTCATAAATAATAAGATACCCACATTCTTCCTTCCACTGGGGGACGCCTTGCGAAGGTGTGAAAGGGTGAGAGAGGCTTGTCATTGGGCACGGAGGCCACGCTGCTCGGTCAAAGCAAGAAGTTCGTTTGTTTGGTAAAAAAATTTTGTAGTTTCTATGTAGAGTAAAAATGAGTGGGAAGTTTCAGCCACAGCTCAGCAACCATTACACCCAAGTGAAGAGACGTTTGGAACACTTCAGGAAGACAGGAGACAAGGACAGAGAGAGCGAGGTCGCTTCCAAAGCTATCCAGAGTGGACGTTCCTGTGTGTGTGCATGCGCGCACCTGTTGGAGGTCTTTCCTTGGTTGCCTTTGTTCTGGGCCTCCTGGAAGGCTAAGGGGACCTGCCAAGGAGATGAGGAGGAAATTCTGGATCTGCTGCTGAACAAATTGAAGGCTTCCATTCACTGGTCACCCCTCCTCCTTGCTGCTAGCCCTCAGTCTCCTTTTGTGCCCTGGAAACAATCTTGACATAATATTGGAAAAAATCAGTCACCACCTGTTGCTTACAATTCTGTCCCCAAGAAAACATTTGGCAAATATCCCTTAACTGGAGCACACACTAGATGAGGCTCCAGGACGGTTCTCACCTCAGGTAAAGGGGTTGATTATTTTAGACTTCAACTCCAGCAGTCAGGAAATGTGCCTCGTCCCTTTCTAGTGTGCTGTGCCTCACGAAAAGGGTTTAAACTCAATGAAAGGAGAGAAACACACGCTAGAGTTCCTTGCATGTGGAAGGAGGTTCATAGGAGCACAGTTCAAAATAGTCTACATATCGTTGGTGAGAGAACAAAGTGTGACACTGGAATATTGTAAAGCAGTGAAAATAGATGGCAGCTTCATACACGACAGATGAATCATAATATTGAATGGAAAACGGAGTTCCAGCCAGGCATGGTGGCACACACTTTTAGTCCCAGCAACTCGGGAGGCTGGGACAGGATGATCACAAGTTCAAGACCAATGTAGGCAACTTAATGAGCTCCTGTCTCAAATAAATAAATAAATGATGAATAAATAAAAAGACTGGGGATATATCTCAGTGGGATTCAATCCCTAGTACCAGAAAAAATGAAAATAAGAGCAAGTTCTGAAGATTACTGATAGCATAAAAACCCCTTTAGAATGAAAAAATAACTACAACTTTCAGTTAGTAGGTATGCAAATACATAGAAGGATACAACTGTGTAGAAACTGCAAAGAACAGTGGTCACGTTAGGTGTGCCGAGGCCGGGGGAAGGGAGGGGAGAGTAATACGTAGGCAGATTGCTGTCCGTTTCCAATAAATACTCACCTACGCTACCTTGTTATGTGATTTAACATTAGTAATCGAATACACAAAAGGACCACGCATGGAGGAAATCGACACGGCCCGTCCAAGTGTTGGCAGAGAGAAAACAGCACCATGTACGCGGCGCTGCGTGCTCACGTAAAAGCGCAGGATGCTCGTTTTGTGCAAAATAAGTAACGCAAGGCAGAACTCCTCATAGGGACCTTGCCACAGGATCTGGCTCTGGCTGCTTCTGATGGTTCCTTGCCTCTGATCCATCCATCTGACTCTTGGGGACCTTCTGGTTTGAATCCCACATTGCGGCTCTATTTCTGCTTCTCTCTCCCTTCCTTCTTCGTATGACATCCCCCTATTTGAAGAGCACATCCACTCCTGCACTTCTAACTGCTTTTCTTTTTCTTCCTCGGCCCCTGCCAACCTAGGGGGGTTGAACCCAGAGGCCCTGCCACTGAGCTACACAGCCCTTTTCATTTTGAGGCAGGGTCTCCCTAAAGTGCCCAGGCTGGCCTTGAACTTGGGATCCAACACTGATCTCCCAGCTGCAGTCAGCTGCAGTCAGCTCCCAGCCCAACTATTCACAGGTGACTCCTGACTCCAGAGTCAGCCCTCAGGTCACCATGTACTAGGCATGTAAGCCCCTGTACGTTAATTCTCTCCACTCTGAAAAGAGGGTCTGTGATAGAATTTCTGAGCTTCTTAGGATTTCTAAATTTCTATGAATCTAATTACTGACTTTTCTTGACACTAGCTTTTGTCCAGGATACCATGATCACTAAGGGTCTCTCTTTCACTGTGTGCTTATTCCCAACCTGATATCAAATTTGTCATTTCTTTTTTAAGTGTCTTTCACATTGATCCCCATGTCATCTATTTTCCTGGTTTTTCCTGAGTCGTGGACCTAATGGGTTTAGATCTGGATTACGTTAAAGATGTTCTAACAGGCAAGCCACTTCTTTTTTCAAATTGTTCATGGAAATATTTTATAAAACTTATGTCAGACCAACTTAAGAACTTACGATTTGGTGTGATTTAGTGCCGCCAACTAGGCTGAGGCCCACACAACCCACCTGCCCAACTCCTTACTTGCTGCTCAGCGCATAATCAACAGTGACCCTGGCGCCACCAGTGCCCTGCAGATACACACACAGGTCTCTGCTTCTAAGCCTGTATTTATGCCAATTTTTCAAAACAAAGTCTTCTCTCTCTTCTCTTTTCTCTCAACTAATGACACCCATTCTCCAACTAAAATTCCATGTATTTACAGAGTTCTCCAACACCTCAACTCTTTGTCTCTCTTCCTATCCAAACACAATATCAGTTAAAACTTGGTTATAGACAAATGATTATTGCCCTTTAATTTTTCAAGTTATTGGGATTTTTTAAACAATATTTCATGTGACTGATGATATTCCTAAAGGCAGAACTCATATCTCAAATCTTTCTTATAGTCTTTGTAACATTCATTCAATAAAAATTAATCTCTAAAACTAAAAGTGTGTACATCCTTAAAAAATCAGTGTCCATGGGGTGTGCTCAACGCGACCTTCACTGAGCACTTAATTACGTGACGCACTGAGACGGGAAAGGGAGACTCACAAAGTTGAATACACAGTCCTTCCCTTCACAGAGCTCAGCATCGACTGAACTTGGAGTAATACACTCCACAAATTTCACATTTTTAGCTTTAACTGTGACATCTCCCTAGAGATACAGACCCCTATGTCTAGTGCCTTTTAAAAATTTTTTTAAACTTGTTCTAATTAGTTCTACATGACAGTAGAATGCATTTTGACACATCATACACAAATGGAGTATAACTTCTCATTCATCTGGTTGTACGTGATGTAGAGGTACACAGGTCATGTAACTGTATATGCACATAGGCTAATACTGTCTGATTCCTTCTACTCTCATTCCTACCCCCATACTCCCTCCTCTCGCTTCACTCCCCTCTCTCTAGTCCAATGTACTTCTATTCTTCCCTCCACCCCTTATTGTGAATTAGCATCTGCATATCAGAGAAAACATTCAGCCTTTGGTTCTTTGGGACTGACTTATTTCGCATAGCCATGATATTCTCCAACTCCATCCATTTACTGGCAAATGCCATAATTTCATTCTTCTTTGAGACTGAATAATATTCCATTGTGTATATATACCACGATCTCTTTATCTATTGATCTGTTGAAGGGAACCTAGGTTGGTTCCACAGCTTAGCTATTGTGAATTGAGCTGCAATGTTCAACATTGATGTGGCTGCATCATTGTAGTATGCTGATTTTAGGTCCTCTGGGTATAAACCTAGGAGTGGGATGACTGGGTCAAATGTTGGTTCCATTCCAAGTTTTCTGATGTCTAGTGCCTTTAACATCCCTCATTGGATGCTTCACAAGTACAATGTCCCCATATCACCCAATCTGTGATTTAACTTTCCATGATTTCAGTTACCTGTGGTTAACCATGATCTAAAAATATGACATGGAAATTTCTAGAAACAAATAACTCACCATTTTTAAATTGCATGCCACTCTGACTAGCATTATGAAATCTCATGGCATCCTGCTTCATTCTGCATGGGACATGAATCATCCCTTCATCCAGTGTATCCAAACTGTATATACTACCTGCCTAGTAGTTACTTAGTAGCTGAGTTGGTTATTGGACGGAGTGGTGGTATTTTAGTGCCTGTGTTAAGTAGTACTTATTTTACGTAACAATGGCCCTACAGTACCAGAGTAGTGATGCTGGCAATTTGGATTAAGCCACAGAGAACCCGTAAAGTGCTCCCTTTAAATGAAAAGTCCTGGACTTAATAAGGAAAGAAAAAAAATGTAGACTGGGCGTCTAAGATCTATTGTAAAAGTAAATGTGTCTGTGAAATTCCGAAGAAAGAGAAAGGAATCTGTGCTGGTTTTGCTGTCACACCTCAAATTGCAAAAAAGTTATTCAGCCAGTAACGTGTTCACTGAGCCACGAGTGAGCCAAGGACTTAGTCACAGTGGTGAAGGCATTATTGACCTATCAGGGGTTCAGGGCTCCCCTCAGGTGGAGGCGTCCCCAGGGGTCTTCAAGTGCGGCCCCCACAGATACAGACAGACTGCTGTACTCACTTCAGATTCAACCTGTTTATTCCTGGTTTCTACACTTTTCTCCCTTCACACAGTTCTGCCAATTTTTGCTTTATAAAATTTAAAGTCATGTTATTAGCCACATTTTAATTCAAACTTGTTATATCACCCTGGAATTATTTCTTTTATCCTTTAATTCTTAATGGTACTTCATTTCTTAAGGAACATTTTGCTTGAAAATAACATAGAACCTGCAGATTTCTTTTGTTTAGAATTTGCCTATTTCACTTTCTTTTTTTTTCCCACTTCAAATTACCTAAGCTCTTATATTTAGGTACGCCTCTTAGGGAGTATAAAGTTGATGTCTTTTTTTCTAAATCCAATTGAGAATCTATCTTTTAACTGAAGCACTTAGTCCATTTACATGCATTAAGATTTTTAATATACTTAGAGTTATATTTTGATTGTCTTCTTTCGAGTCTTTTCTTTGCCTGTTTCCCCCTCCCCCTCACTATATTTTTTTAAAAAAAATTCGTTCTAGCTCCTTTGGATCAGTCACAATCTTTTCTGATTCTGCCCCTCAATGTTTTGGACAGTGTGTCCCCTATAATTATTCTCTTAATGCTTATCCTCAAAAAAAGATATGCTTGAATCAAATCTAATAACTGCTCTATTTTCCAAACACTATAAGAACCTTAGATCTCTTTAACTTTTCTTATTCCTCCTTCATTTTATATCTAATTATTATCCAAATTTTCATTCTTTCTCTCTTTTAATCTTCTCTCTTTTAATCCCTTTCTCTCTTTTAATTGTTTTAATTAGATTTTTGCTGTAACCAAAAGACCAGGTAAGAACACTTACAGGAGTAAAAGTTTATTTGGGGACTCATGGTTTCAAAGGTCTCAGTCTATAGATGGCCAACTCTCTTGCTTTGGGTTGGAGGGGAGGCAGCTCATCATGGCAGAAGACTGTGGTGGAGGAAAGCAGCTCAGGACATGATGATCAGAAAGTAGAGGCAGAGAGGGAGAGAGAGAGAGAGAGAAAGAAAGAGAGAGAGGAGAGAGCCATCCTCACCACAACAAAATATAAAGTCCTCCAGCCACACCCTACCTGCCTACAGTTACAATTCAGGGGATTAATTCACTGATTGGATTAAGGCTATCATAACCCAATCATTTCACCTCTAAATTTTCTTGCATTATCTCACACATGAGCCTTTGGGGGACACCTCATACCTAAACCATAACAGTGATTTATTCACTAACATATTTATTGAGTCAAATTGTCTTGATCTGTTTTGTGGCTGCTGTAACAGAATGCCTGAGACTGGGTAGTTTATAATGAACAGAAACTTGTTTTTTACAGTTCTGGAGACTGATGAGTCCAGTTCAAGGGGCCAGCAGGTTAGGGTCTGGTCTGTTTCCAAAATGATGTCCCTCTTCCAGAGGGGAGAAAGAAGAGCAGAAAGGACTAACCCTCTCCTGCAAGTCCAACTTATAAAGACATTAATCTAGTCCTATGGCAGAGTTTTCATGACTTAAATACCTCCTCTTAGGTCAGACCTCCCAATACTGTGCCATCGGGGATTAAGTTTTCACATAAAATGTGGAAGCGATAAAAGCATTCAATCTATAGCATACAATATTTAACAATTACTTTGTTCATCATTCTTTCTGGCACCTAAATCTTTCCCTTTAGATAAGTTTTTTCTCTTCCTGAATTACATCTTTTAGAAATTCTGTTATTAAGAGTTCACTGCAGCTGGGCACAGTTGCGCATGCCTGTAATCCCAGCACTTTGGGAGGCTGAGACCGGAGCATGGCAAGTTCAAAGCCAGCCTCAGCAACAGCGAGGCGCTAAGCAACTCAGTAAGACCCTACCCTAAATAAAACAGAAATTAGGGCTGGGGATGTAGCTCAGTGGCCGAGTGCCCCTGAGTTCAATCCCTGGTACCAAAAAAAAAAAAAAAAAAAAAGAGTTCTCTGTATCTGCATTCCCATGCGTAAGGTATTGAATGTCTAGAGTTTTCCAATTCATTAATTCTCTCTTTAACTGTAAGCACTATTTAACCAACTGAGTTAAACCAAGTACATTTAGTATTTCTTCTGTCTTGTTTATATCTTGTTTGAAATTTTCCTGTCCCCCGCCCAAGTATCCTATTCTTTTCTTGAGATTTAGTGCTTGTTTTATGGTCTTAAGTCAGCAACTCTACTACACAAAGTCACTGGGAATTAGATGTGCTGGTTTTTGTCTGCGGATTCTTGCTCATGGTGGAGTTCCTCCTTCCTACGGGTTTTATAGTTTTGGATGGAACTCATCTTCAGCAAGGCTTTATCGGGGAGACGCTCATGTGGATTATGTTGAAGGTGAAGGTTAGGGTTAAGGTTATGCTTCCTGGGTTCTTACTGGCTTTTTTTTGTATTGATTTCTGGGGTGAAAGATTCCTAACTACTCAAACAGTGTGAATCCAAACCCAAATCTACATGTGCCTTTTCTCCCTCCATCCAAGGCCCAGGCCAAGACAGACAAGCTTCCTTATAACCTTCTGTGGGTGATGTTTTTCCTTTTATGGAGGTGGATGCCATTACCAATCCTGGCTTCATACCCAGGTCTCCTTCTTACCTCCTGCTGCTCTAGAACTCAAGGCCTGATCTCCTGTATCTACGTGGATTTTCATGGGTCACATTAAGATGAGAAAACTCCTCTCCAGTTTGCTAGGATATCAGTTCATGCTTATCTTCTTAGCTTTTCTTCCCTCTTAATTTTTAATTCTTGAGGATTTACTTTGCTTTACTGTAAGCTCAGCTACACATTAAGCCATTTTCAGAGGAATCCTCAGGTTTTCTCATCTATGCTATAACCTGAAATACAAGCCTGCTGTTTTGGACTTGGGTCTTGCCACTCTGCCAGTCCCTTCGGACTGGACATTTGGGGGATACCTTCCTTCCTGAAACAACCTTACCCAGGACTCAGACTGTCCTTTGATTCCTATCCGGCTCCAACTCTCATGGAATCTGGCAGGGTTAGACCCTGTTCTTCTACCTGCCTGGAAGGGCATTTTGACCAACAGTGCCCCTCCCCCATCTCCTGGCCTTCCCAATAATCTCTTGACTTCAGGTGCACCCTCAAATTGTCTCTGGAATGGGGGCTGGGGTTGTGGCTCAGTGGTAGAGCATTTGCCTTGCATGCGTGAGTCACTAAGTTCGATCCTCAGCACCACATAAAAATAAATAAATAAAATAAAGATATTGTGTCCATCTACAACTAAAAAAAAGAATTAAAAAAAATTTGTCTCTGGAATGACCTTCCTAACACCGATATCTGATTACATCATCCCTTATATAAAAAATTCTGCACCAAAATGAAAACTCTTCTACTAAAAGAAGGGACTCAGCTAGGTCCTTAAAAAAAAGTTAATGTTGTAAAAGTCACAGAAAGGCTGTAGGAATGCTCTACATTAAAATAGTAGAGAGATGTGATGATTAAAACAGCATTTATCTTAGACTGGATCCCTTATGGAAAGAGGAAAATGCTGTCAAAGATGTAGTTGCTTCAATCAACAAAATTGGCATATGAATTTCAGGGAAGATTAAAAGTATTTTATTATGGTTAAATTTATTAAGGTTGATAATTGTTCTGTGGTTATGAAGAAAATAGTTTTAGGAAAAACAGGTGTGTAGGAGAAGAGGATCATGACAATGTATTCAATTTACTTTCAAAAGGTACAGAAACAATATAAATATGCACACACACATACACCCATGAAAACATGCATAATGAAAAGAGAAAATGGTGAAACAGCAAATGAGCTAAAATACCAACCTCTACTAGCAAGTAAAGGGTATTGGCTGTTCCTTCTGCTATCTATACTCACAACCTTTCTGATAATTTGAAATCATTTACAAGTAAAAAAGTATATATCAAAATAAGAAACAAAAAGCCCTCCACTGCTGCTGCACTGCCTGCAGATCTTTTAGACCCTTGACTCCCAACTCCCTGCTGGCTGAGGCCGCTGCACTTTCTTTTCTTTTCTTTTTTTTTTTGGTACCGGGGATTGAACTCAGGGGCACTCAACCACTGAG
>PVHX01007638.1:0-89588 GCA_004024805.1 Geosciurus inauris
CTGCTTATAATTTTGTGCAAAGTTAGAAAAATTATGATTGTAATAATTTTTTTTTCTATTTGCCTCAACAAATGTTTTCAGTGAATAGTGTGTACAGCTTCTGAAAATTTGTTTTTTTTCTGTTATGTTTGATAACATGTATTTAAATGCAACTTTTGAGAAAAATAAATAAAAATTAAAATTAAAAAAAAAAAAAGAAAAAATATTTAGAATTAAGATGGCTGCCATCTCTGATGAAAATCCCAGTAGATCTGCCTTTTAGGGAGAAAAGTTTTCTGAATACACTTAAAACTAGAAAAAAAAAAAAAGAAAAAAAAAAAGAAAAATGCTATGGAAATAATGAAAGTCAATCCACTCAAAAGAAAGGTGGCTTCAAAAACTACTGAAGCAATTAGAGGAGATAGAGTAATATTTGGAAGGCATTTGGTGATCCATTGAGTCCAGCACATACTGGATAGGTAGAAACACCGAAGCATCTAAGTTGAATAGAAAGTGGCTTAGGGTGCACCTTTCACTGCTAGAGTGAACAATGTCTTGGGGTTCATTAATTGATCTAATTTGCCTCTAGACCTATTGTGAGTTTGTGTTCTAAAACCATCAATGTGGCTCTTAAGTTGTCCTTCTTTACAAATTCTGACTAGTAGCAAATATGTGTCTATGTGTGTATAATATTTTATAGTATATTTACATATGTATATGTATAACTTCTGTGAAAAATACTAGCCAATTATAAGGGTATTTGGAAATAATATGACTAATTTTTTTCTTTTATTTCTTTTCTTTTTTTCTTTTTCAGTACTGGGAATTGAACCCATGAGTACTTTATCATTGAGGAACATCTCCAGTTCTTTTTATTTTGAGACCAGGTTTGATAAATTGCTGAGGGTCTCACTAAAGTGCCCAGGCTGGCCTCAAGCATGTGATTCTCCTGCCTCAGCCTCTCATGTTGCTGATAATCCAAACATGGACCATCATGCTTGGCAATATGACTAATTTATTAATAACTTGGTAAGGGAAAATGTTAATTTTTAAGTTATATATATGGGGGTATATATTACAGTTTACAGTTTAAAAAGTTCTAACTACACTATATAATTATGTTCCAGTAATCCTGTAAAGTAACTATAATCCTCACATGTTCAAAATCTCAAAAGCTTCATAATTTCTCCTAATGTCTTGCAACTAGTAAATGTAAATGTTGTGGACCAGATCCAGAGAGGCCTGTGCTCTTACTAGACCCCTACACTTTTCTCAAGAAGCAGCCCGGGAACTTAAATGACAGGGAGTCAGGAAGCCATGTGCCCTTCAGAACTCTATTAGAAGGTAGAACTGACACGAGGTGAAAATATACATTTGAGGATTGGAAATATCCTAAACTTTAGCCTAGTTTAAAGATGGATGTATTTTTAGGCAACCTTAAGATTAAATTTATTTATAGACTGAGACCAAGACAAACTCATCTCACCCTCATCCTGGCTTGGATGACAATATGAAAAAATGCTTGCATTTTCTTGGGTTTCAATTTTTTTTTTCTCGTGTAAAAATTATTATTGTAATTCATCTTCATAAAATTTTGTGATAAATTTTGAGTATTTCACATGTCAATTTTGATTTTTTGGTGCAAATGGATATATTTTATATCATTATTCCTTCTGATTCAGTACATTTAAAACTCAAGCCTCTCTCTGAATTATGTTGGTAGACAAATCACATTTTCTTTATCGTTTTTCAATCTGATACATCTGCCTTCATAAATCATATATAGAGTTGATAAAAGCAAAGAGCACAGCCTTAGGAAAATCCAACATGTCAGCAGCTATTTATAATTTGACAATTTATGAGGACAAATGTCTCCATTATATAAATAATTCATTTGCATTTCATTTGCTTACACACCATTATTCCTGTAAGTTTGTCACAAAAAGAATGGTGATCGATTTAATCTTCTTTGCTGGCACAATGTATAAATGTGAGTACAATGTATTCCTTCAGCCTTGCTTGCCAGAAAGGTAATACTAATCTTTTGTTTCATAAAAATATGCCTGCATTTTCACCAAAGGCCAATGATCCACAGAGACATAAAAAGCCCTATGAGTAACTCAGCTTTGAGCTTTTCTGTGTCCCCTAGTGATCATTTGGCTGCTTCCACTGGAGTCACTGTCTTTGAATAGAAAAGCGAACTGTCCTTAGATGTTATTCAGCACTTTATCCTCTCTCATCAACTAAGAGCAGGAGCAATGGAAATGCTTCAGGGCATCTTTGTCTGCTCCTGTATCTACAGAATGAGTGCATTAGACCACTTCTGTTCTAACCATGACCTCCCATTGGGTGTTTTGTGTCAATCACTTGTAGTGCATTTTGAACATCACTTATAAAATAAGGAGGATAGATGTCTATAATTATTTATAAAGTAATTTATGAATATTTTAAACTATTGTTGTTTATAAATGACAAAATCAAAATCATTTCTAAAGAAGGGTGGACTATGTGCTTCTCCTATGTGTGTTTTGTCAACTATGTTTAAAATTGGAAGCTGTATTTCCCAGAACCCCTTTCCCTGTGTTATTACAGAATAGTGTTGGTCAAGAAAGGAAATTGTGTAAAATTTGGAAGAGAGAAATGAATCTAGAGCCATTACTCTTGGAAGGAACTTTATAGCCAGACACTAGGACAGTAGACCAGAAGTGTCCAGGGAACTCCAGCTTATCTTCACTCTCCTCCCTCTGAATCCATCTCACCTGCCTAATTCCTGCTGCTGTCACCAAACAAAAACCCCAAGCTCATCACCAGGCACTTGGCTGTATATACTCAGAGGCCTTATTTATCCATGAACACCAGCTTCCTGGGAAAGGGCATTTAGTACAGGCCTTCCCTAGAGTTCTCCCTTCACTACCCACTTAGATTTCCAGAGGTTCTTTGCTTCTAGAATTTTCCTGAAAGCTCTACCTTGTCCACACATATCAATGCTTTAGGCCAACGTGATTAGTACCTATTTCTCTAATCTTCCTACTGCCCCTTATAGATCTCCTCTTCACCTCTTCCTATACTCATGTGAATTTCCATTCCTCTCAGATATACGCAGTTTCTCTATACTCATCAATAGCTCTGTTCTCCTCACTGAACCCTAAATGATACAGATTAGGACTCATAAGATCTGTCCCAGTTATAATATGAAATGGTTCCATACTTTCTTTCACAGACTCAGTTATTAACTTAAAAGTGATTTTTTTGTTTGTTTCTTACAACATGTCTATGAAGTAGCTATTATTAACAGGCCCATTTTACAGATGAGAAAACACATTTTAAAGGTTATTATCTAATTTGATTCATGCAATTTGTTGTGACCATAATTCAAACCCTAAGTGTCTCTCCCTGGAATATAAGGCCTCCAAGTAAACAGACAACTACAAATCCACGCGTGAGTCTCAGAGCATCTGTGGACACTTCAAAAATGGGTATACTAAGTAAGCATTTTTCTATGTGGAAGGGTTGCATTGTTTTTAACACATTCATAAAGAATTTAGCAAATGCAAATAGATTAAAATCAATGCTTAAAGCTGCACTGCTTAATAATATAATCAGTGGCCACACATGGTTGCTTAAATTTAAATTAATCTAAATTTAATAAAATGGAAAATTCAGTGTCTTTGTCAATCTGGACACATTTCAAGCGCTCAGTAGCCTCATTTACCTGAACAGCTACCCTATTAGACAATACAGATGGAAAATATTTTCAACATTACATAAATTTCTATTGGAGGGTGCTGCTTTAGAGGATAGTCAACCTTTTATGAAAATGCACAAGGTCCATTGCTCTGTCTATATTGGGGGGCTTAAGCCTCTTCCTTACCTTTCTCTGCTCCTCCCAATCTCTCACCCAAACAAGAAATTTCCATTCAAGTAGAACATCAAATTCATTGAACAGCTTAGTACAAGCTATATTTTTTTTCTTTATAAAGGTCAGTGCTTTTTGTACAGTGTGATTGCATGCAGAGTTGAAAAACAGATCCAATTCACCTACAGAGCCACATAAATATTTTAAGACTGTGTTTTATAAACTGTAAACTTTATTATAGGCTTTGGTTCCGCAGCAGGTAAAGTCTATATATCATCCAGTCCCACCACTCTTGGCTATTGTTTTAGTAACCTGCTTCTTCTCTGGTGCCATATAACTACCTAGCAGATTGGATTAACAGCTCTCCAGGGTCGCCTTCTACCTTACAGGAGAATTACTGATTGAACTAGAAACCAATCTCTCTCCTATTCTGAGTTGTGTACATGAAAGAAAAACCTAGGATTTACCAACAGCACAATAGACTACAAACAGGAAACCAATCCCTCTCTTCAGGGAAAACACTGAAGAGTTCATCATCCTTTCAGGCCAGAAAGGTGTTGAATAGTGAACACAGCTGCAGCAGACTTCTTTGCATTTTAAGGAGCCGCATAATAGCAACCCCAATTAGGAACTAATTAGAGGAATAAGTAGAGGCTCTAGAATTTTGGCAGCTATCCCTTCTGACCCAAACGCAATCAAAAACACTTGAAATTCACCTGCATAAAGAAGGACGGACGGGAGTGGGTAGCAACATTGGCTCTGTCAAAGGCGGAATGTCAGTTCTTGCCTGAAAATTCTCTAACTTCTTTCCTACTCAGACTATTCAGGAGTGGGTTCTCTGACCAACACAATATTCTAGTAAACTGTTTCTCAAACTAAGTATATAGAGGCAAAATTAGAAACACTTTTGGGAGTTCACCATCAAGTGTAACATTAACCACAGGCTATTCATGGATGGCTCTTTCTATCTTGAAGTAGCTTCCTTCTAGCCCTAGTTGAATGTTTTGATCCATGAAAGGATATTGAATTTTGTCAATTACTTTTTCTGTACCAAGTTCAAAGACGATATGTTTTTTGTTCTTCATTTTGTCAGTGTGGTATATTACATTGATTGATTTTGGTAGGTTGAAACCTCCTTGAATCTCAGATAAATCCCATTGGGTCATAGTGTATAATCCTTTTAATGGGCTGTTGATTTCGGTTTGCAAGTATTTTGTTGAGGATTTTTGCATCAATATTCATCAAGGTTATCAATGTGTAGATTTCTTGTAGTATCTTTGGTTTTGATATCACAGTAGTGCTGGCTTCATAAAATGAGTTTGGAAGTGCTCCCTCTTCTTCCATTTTTGGAAAAGTTTGAGGAGAATTAGCATTAATTCTTCTTTTAAATGGTGGGTAGAATTCACCAGTGAAGCCATCTGGTCCTGGGCTTTCCTAGTCGGGAAGTTTTTGATTATTGATTCAATCTCCTTAGGAGACATAGGTTTGTTCTGATTTTCTGTTCTTCATTATTCTGTCTTGGCAGATTGTATGTTTCCAGGAATTTATCCACTTCTTCAAAGCTAACCAATTTGTTCATGCATAATTTTTTTATAGGATTCTCATATTCCTTTTTATTTCTGTGGCATCAGTTCTGTCTCTTCTTTTACT
The DNA here is from genome assembly GCA_004024805.1 of Geosciurus inauris. Taxonomy (NCBI): domain Eukaryota; kingdom Metazoa; phylum Chordata; class Mammalia; order Rodentia; family Sciuridae; genus Geosciurus; species Geosciurus inauris. The sequence goes on from PVHX01007638.1 coordinate 5,486, forward strand.
TCTGATTTCAGTTGATACTTCTCTTTTTTTTAGTTTAGTTAAGAATTTGCCAATTTTGTTGATCTTTCTATTTAAAAGGATTCAGTTTTATCAATTTGTTTTATTGTTTTTCTATTTTTTATTTCAATTATTTCTGTTCTAAGCCTACTGTTTCCTTCTTTTTGTTAACTTGGGATTTGGTTTGTTCCTCTTTTTCTAGTTCCTTGAAGTATAGAGTTGGGTTGTCAATTTGAATTCTTTTCTGCTGCAAACATTTACAGCTATTGACTTCCCTCTTAGAAGTTCTTTTGCTGTATCCCATAAATTATGGTTTATTGTGATTTTTCATTCATTTTAAATTAATTTCTAACTTCCCCTGTAATTTCTTCTTTGATCCATAGCTTTTTTAAGAGTGTGTTTTTTAATATCCATAAATTGAGGGAGTTCAATTTTCCTTCTGTTATTGATTTCTGGTATCATTCCACAGAGGACAAAATAGATAGTATTATTTTCATCTTCTAAAATTTGTTAAGTTTTAATTTGTTGCCTAACAAATGAACTATCCTAGAGAATGTCTTATTTTGGGTTTGAGAAGAGTGTGCATTCTGTTGTTGTTGGGTACAATATTCTGAATATGCTTGTTTGGTCCAGTTGAACTATAGTATTGCACAAGTCCTCTGTTTCCTATTTTTACTAGTTGTTATATCCACTTTTAAAAAGGCTTGTATTAATATCTTCTACTACTTTTGCATGTCTAAGTTTTTCTCTCTTCAATTTTGACAATTTGTTTTATATATTTAAAAGCTGATATGTTAGGCCAAACATGTTGATAATATATTTTGCTGTTGTACTGACACTTTAATGATTCTCTAATGTCCTTACTTCTCCCTTGTGACAGTTTTTGAATTGAAGTAGTTTTGTCTAATGTAAGTATGACCACCCCTGATCTCTTTTGTTACATGGAATACATATTCCATCCTTTATCTGTCAGCCCACATGTATCATTAGATCTAAACTGAGTCTTTTGTAGTCAGCATATACTTGGATCTTGTTTTTCTTATTCATTCAATCTATGCCTTTTGATTGCAGAGTTTAATCCATTTACATTTGCTGATAGGAAAGGACTTTCATTACCATAGTTTTAATTGTTTTTGTATGTCACATAAATACTTTTTTCCTTATTTCCATTCTTATTGCCTTATTTATTTATTTATCTATCTATTTATTTATTTTGTTGTGGCATGTTTCATTCCTTTCTCATTTTATTTTTTGTATCTTCTGTCAGTATTTTCTTTGTGGTTACCATGGGAATTAATAAAACATCTTAAATCTAGATAAATCTATTTTTAAAAAATAACAACTCCAATCACAAAGGTAAACTCTAGTCATTTACGTCTCCACTTTGCCCCAGCAATATATTATTGATGTCAATAATTACATATTTTAATATTACATATAGATTAAATGCATATAGATTTATAGTTTTATGTGTGCTATTGTCTTCTAGAGTCTACATCATAATTTATATGTCAATGCATATAGATTTATAGTTTTATGTGTGCTATTGTCTTCTAGAGTCTACATCATAATTTAAAATATTTTGCACACTGCTATTACAATACTATAGGATTCTATATATTTGCCTTTACCACAGAGCTTTGCATTTGCTTATGCTTTCATATGATTATACAGTGTCTTTTCATTTAAACTTGAAGGACTCCCTTTAGCCTTTCTTTGTAGGGAGACCTTTCGGTTAAGAACTCCCTTGGCTCTTCCTTATCTTGGGAAATTTTAATTTCTCCTTCATTATTGAATGGAAATTTTGTTGAGTGTAATATTCTTACTTGGAAGACTGTTCTTTCAGCACTGAGAATAAATAGTTCTGCTCCCTTCTGACCTGCAAGGTTTTTGCTCAGACTCTACTGATAATCTTGTAGGTACTTCCTTATATGTGACAATTCTTTTATTCTATTGCTATTTTCAAGATCTCTCCTTCTGATGTTTGATGGTGGGTTCATTTGAATCTATCCTATATGGAGTTGTTTAGTTTCTTGAATTTGTATATCATATCCACTTCTTTCTTTAAATTTGAAAAGATTTTTGGCCATTCTTCAAATTGACCCTCTGACCCCTTCTCTCATCTTCTAGAAGTCCAATAATGCTTATATTGATCTGTTTGATGGTATCTAATGAATCCTTTAGGCTCTTTTCATTTTGTTTCATTATACTTAAAGTTTGTCTCTTCTGATTTGATAATTTCAAGTAATCTGTCTTCAAGTTTGATGGTTCTTTCTTGTGTTTATTCAAGTCTGATGATGGTAAATCCCTCCAATTTGTGTTTCTAGTGTATTTCCCAAATTCATAACTGAATTCATAACTCAATTTCTGCATTAATAGATTTTTCTGGTCTACTGAAGGATACAAATATATAGACAGACATTCAAAGCCCAATGTGGTAAGCACTCTAAAAAGTTTAATTGCAGAATAATGAGGGGAAATAAGAGTGAGCTTTATATGCCAAATAAGGCAAAATCACCTAATACATGCCTGATATTTTTGTTGAGCTGAATAGAAGAGGGATTATTTTGGCCAGCTTTTTCACTGCCATGACTAAAAGATCTTACCAGAACAATTTTAGGGAAAAAAAGTTTATTTAGAGGGCTCACAATTTCAGAGGTCTCAATCCATAGTCAGGAGCCTCATTCCTCGGGGCTTGAGGTGAGGCAGAACATCATGGCAGAAGAATGTGTCAGAGGGAAACAGCTCACATGGTAATCAGAAATCAGAGAGAGACTCTACTCTCCTGACACAAAATATATGTATTCCAAAGCCATTCCCCCAATTTCTACCTCCAGGCACACCCTACCACTTCAGTTACCACTCAATTAATCCCTATCAGGGGATTAATTCACTGATTAAGACTCTCACAACCAAATCATTTCTCCTCTGAACCTTCTGCATTGTCTCACATGTGAGCTTTTGGGGAACACCACATCAAAACTATAACAGGGAGTATACTCATACATATTGTGCCAAAAACAATCAGCACTCATATAATATAAACTAATATAGTTTAAATATTCTTAGCATCTTCCAAGACTTGAGAAAAGAAACCAGCAAAAATAAAATAAAATAAAAAGAGATACTTTCAATATTCTAACTAAAGGGAGCACTATACTAAGCTCACTAGCTCCTCAAATTATCATCCTTTTTGAGTAACTCTTCATTAGCAATCTGGACATTTTTTTGACATCAGAACAGAACTGGAGGAACTTTATCAATAGTGTGGCAACTATGGGCCATACACAACCAATGGGTTAAGGGAACAAGAGATGGCACTTGATTCATTGTATGCCTCCAATTTTATTTCAAAAAGTCTCTTACTTTAACTCTGACATTTCAGGTATGAAGAGCAGAGTCAGCAAGTTCCCTTAGTGAATATATTAAAAATGATGCCAAGAGATCCTACAGAGGGAGATGTGGAAGCCAAAAATAGATATGGGACAGGAAAATGAACAAGAGAATTCTTAGCCATGAAAAAGAAAAGAACATTTAACATTCTGATAGGAGTGGCCACTGACCAGGGACACTTGGTGTCTTGGTGGTGTTATTGTTGTTGTGTTATATTGTGTTTTGCTGCAGGAGGACAACTACTCTTTTCTCACTCTTTTCATGAATTGTTTAAAAACAAAATCAAGAATAGGGCAAGATTCCCTTAAAATGTATAATGTAGACATTATGTGGATAACTATATGGTATTTTTAAAAAGATTTTCTTTCTAATTGTGAGAGAGTATGTTCATAAAACTGCAAGAAATTCATCCGAGAACCAAGTGGGTGAGAAAAACGTTTCGTGACCTCTTTCAACTTCCCTCCTAGCTTTTGGAATTTCACATATCCATTCTATGTCGAATACTTTATAATCATCAACCTCTATCCTTGAAAGCATTAGAGTCAAATGCATTAGAATATAAACATGGAAGGTAACAGAGCTTCCAGGGTTTAAAGGAATGGTCATTGTATAGCCTTGGCACTAAGGGAGGAGCTCTTTGGGTGTGAGTGAGATTTTCCATGGCCCCTTGAGTCCTGACCTTTCTGGCAGCCATTTACTCCACTATAGAATTATTAGGATTTTTTTTAATACAAATTTGAGCCAGAGAGTTTTTGGTCTCTAAGCGATGGCTCTACAAATCCTGGAAAGAACTTCCAACAAAGTGGTATTGTGAATGTGATAAGTTTCATGCTTGAACCTAATGCGTTAAAGTCCTGCTCAACCAGGTCAAAACTTTTCGATAAGAATGAAGTCCTACATGGTTCACATTTTAAAAAATTGATCTGGTATGTGTTATCAGGTAGATTTTTCATTAGTCCTATTAATCTTATCTGTCTCCTAAGGTTCACTTGATCTGTGCCTCCTTGAATCCATCCCTGACCACACTACCCTTCAAATATCTTTCTCACCACTCATCTCCTGTAAGTCTTTTATCTGTTATTTATTTGACCCTTACTAAATGATCTCCAAAACTTTACTTTTCAAGGATTTATTCTGTTGCCTCATCTAAAGTTTAAGCCCTGAAAAACAGAAATCATTCTTCATGTAATTTTTTCTCCAGTCTATGACTCTGTTGATGTCTTCTCTGCTTGGATTGATTATATTCAGCCCAATTTAACAAAAATACAGCAAGCATCTGCTATGTGGTAAAGAATGGAGTTTCAGAGAGAGAAAAAAATAAGATTCCTGCCCTTATGAAGATAAATGACTAGTGGAGAAAGAAACAAAAGCTCGGCTTCTAGCAGCCAAGATCATTTCCAACAAAACACATTATATTGTGAGGCCCTTGAGAACCAAGACTATACTTACTCATGTTTGAATCTTATGCATGTAGCTCAACCCAGCCCTGACTTCACTCTTGGGCACTAAACGAGTATGTGCAATGGACTGTGTGACATTTCCACTTAAAAGGTGTCTCATGTTTAACATGGCCCACAGAAAACCGTTAACGCCCTCATTCCACAGGAAGTCTGCTTCTCCCATTAGCCAATGACCATGGCTTCTGCCCAGCCACTAAAAGCCCATAAGAGTCACATTAAATGCACATCAGCAAACAATCACATTAATTTTAGACCTGAAAAATATGCTCAGATGTCACCAGTTCCACAGTTGAAAGCACCAAGTATTTCTCTGTGATTACCACAACCATCTCCTAATCCATCTCCCTCCTTCCACACTCACCTTCTCTCTGTTTTGGTTTGTTCCACACAAAGCTTATTTCTACCTTAGGGTCTTTGTCTTTACCAGTACCCTTTTCTGGAGTTCTGTTCTTTTTAAATAAAAATTGTATCTTATTCATCACTAAATAACCCCAAATAGGAGATTCCCTGGCACAAAATAAGAGCTTTTATTTACTGGGAAAAAAAAGGTGAGCAAAATTTTGTTTGCTGTTGCATACATGTAGCAATGAAATAAATTATTTGAGCACCCACTATTTGTGTGGCTACAAGCGGACATAATCTGGCCTCAAGAAGGTTATGACTTCAACATATTTGATTATATGAGTTCTACAAAAATAAATGAATAATCCTGTGCTAAGCACTAGATGAATGATAGAAATTGTACATCTTAGGTGAGCTGAGAAAACCAAAGGTATGACACCACAGTAGTTAAGCAGTGGTTTTCCTCTTCAGTACCTGCTTTTATGTTAACAGAAGCTTATTCTAAATCAGTCATGACTTCCTTTAGCCCTTTTAGGGTTGGAAAAGTTCCTAAGTGAGCAAGCATCAATTTTATGATTTATCTTAACTAAGCCAGTGATTTCCTGGAAGCTGAAATTGAAGTTTGAAAAGAAGGCTGGATTTGTTCCCCTGATTTAAAGTCTTGTCCTATCTTAATCCTTTTCTGGATCTCAGATTTTTAAAATTTTTGTCTGAACATTGGGGATAATAACAGTATCATGTCAAGGAGTAGCAGTATGGACATAAGTAAGTTGTGTTGATAAATTAATTAGGACAGAGTCTGGTATATACTAAGTCTTCATTTCTAATGATGTGATGATGGTGGTAGTAGTGTATTTACGGTAGTTTTAAGCTTTCACAAACTTTATAAATGTAAAGGAGGAGGAATCGGGCCCTTGGAAATAGAAAGTATTTAACTTATGTAACTGTATATTATTTTCATTATTTCACCAGGTACATACCAAGTACTCAATGATGCTTTCTTTTTTAAAAATCATGCTTAGGATCATAAAAATCAAGAAAAAATATTTCTAATTTATTTTTTCTTATAAAAGATAATTCATGCCATCTGTAAGTTTTCCTAATTATAACTATTTTTGGTGTAGAAGGGAGTCCTAAATATTCCTTGAATTAATTAAAGTAATGGTTAAGTTGCCTACTATAACATATAAATCAAATTTTGTTCTAACCAAATTAAAATTTTATTCATGATTGCATTTTAAGGAGCAAATTTAAGTTATATAGACTAGAATTCTCAGCCAAACATAGGGTGGGAGTTATTTTATCTGCATTTGTCCTGGATTGCTCTGTATCCTCTCTATTTCTCATAGTTTTCAGTACTTTAACTATGCTCAGTACAAGTGCCCAACACATATCTTTTGCATAAATGAATAAATGTATTCAGGAATAAGATCTATAAGCTCCCTGTGACCTCAGAGCCGGATGTGTAGATACTTGTCAAGTTCTTCAGTCATTGTAACATAAATCATTGATAATAAATGATATTATTGATAACATGGCCTCTTCACCTTCTTGAAGCTCTTGCTAAAACAACTTCCCCACTTTCAAGACTGGACTCAGGCTGCTTAGCACAAAGCTCTTGCTTTTCAAGCCCAAATAATAGGTTCCCCACTAGCAAAGGAGCTTGTCATGTGCTCCCTGAGCCTATGGTCACTTTATCTCAACTCCCTATTGTGGAGGGTCTCTGGCTTTCTGTAAGCTCAGCCTCCCACACAGATTGGCCAAGAGCCTAGTCATTCATGTTTTTTACATAGGAGAGCTAAGTCACCTTCTCAGCTGTAACAGTAAAAGGGCTCAGTGCTGAGTTCCCCTCATGTGACCATGGGCCTGATGAGGACTGGCTAGCTTCACTCCCCTGCAATTTAAGCTGACAGCTTTGTTGAGGAGGATGCTCTTGCCACAGAGAGCATCATGCATTAGAAGAATTCGCCCTTCCCCTTCCTCATATATTTCCTAAAATCTCCTTTGAGAATATCCAGGTAAGTTCTGAAAATATGTTTCTAGAATGACTCTCAAAAACAGTGATTAAAAACAGACAGTACTCCATCAAAAACTTAGGTGGAAAAATTCAAATGCTTTTATTTTAATTTTTACTCAACAGACTAAAATTTGGAACACTGAGGATATACACTCTTGTCTGTGAAATGGGTCCTCTGCTCCAAATGTGTCTACCCATATTAAAACTAGGGATTGATAATAGCCCCTTAATCTAGTATTGGTTGAGAGCTTTCATTATAACCTTATGCAAAACATAATTTAAGCATTTGGGTCTGTTACTTTTTTCCTGCACTGGTTACTTTCAGATTTAGTCATCCCAGGCCCAGAACAATGAGGTGTTGGGTAGATTCTCCCTAATCTGGAAAATCTGTCATTTCTACACAGTGTATCAAATCAGTGAACTTTGCCCCTGAGTGTAAGTTAAATACCAGCTATGCAGCCTGCTTATTTAAGCTTTACTGGGTGTAGATAGTTTATTCTGTGGCCTTCTCTGTCCTCTGTAATTTCCCCTCAGGACAATATCTGAGCTCAAACATAATTGCCTAAGATCTTGTCTCTTTGCCTTCTTTTTCTGCCAGCTTTTTCTTCTGCCCTTAGTCTAGATATCTCTTGCATTAATATAATTACCTCTTTCATAAGACCTTGACATTCAACCACATTGTGAAAAGCACAAACAATATGCTTAGCACCACTAAAACTATGGCCCTGAAATATATTGAAATATATTCAAGTTACTTATGACATCATCTCTGTGACTATTTTGACTTCTGGACCCTCCATTTAGTCTATTCCAACCTCTGAGAAATGGATCCAGACATTTTACATGGCTTAGACAACACAGTGTCAAAGCAGAGAAAAACTGGGAATTATATTCCACTGCTAATAACAGTTTCCTGGTTTGAGTGCCCCTAAAAGTGAGAACAATAATAATAATTCTAAGTAATCCTAAAGTAATCCAGTTTTAATGACTTCAGGGCAGGAGAAGAATGTTGTTTCCCTATTTGACCTTCAAGAGTCATTGATACAAAACTAAGGTCTTTGAAGACAAGGGAAGTGGCCAAAGAAAGCCCTCTTCATTTTGAGGGAGACAGAAAAGGGCTTAGGCAGCCAGGGCAAGATGGCAAGTGAAGAGGTCAGGGGTAGGGAGAAGAACAAAAGAGGATAGAGATGGTCTTCTGATGAGGTCAACTTCCTGGACACAAGTGGAGGACCCAATCAGTCAGACACTTCCATACTGATGCTCCTAAGTGGGAGATCCAATAGAAAAACTAAAACAGATGCAGAACACAGCAGGCACCAATCAATAAGAGTGAGGAAAGTGTGGACAGGGGAGGAGATAAGGAAAGGAGGAATTTTCAGATACCATAAAAAAGAATAAGCCAAAACTCACCCACTGGATCCCCATCTCTGGGGCCCCTTCCCTTCAGAGAAGGAACCTGCTGCTTGCCTGCTACTTTTGTGTCCTGTTCTTTAACTCTTTGCTGAACAGAGACAATGAACTCAGAAAACCTAGATGGTAACAGAATTGGGGGCTCGTCCAGGATAGAAACCATCCATTTAAATGCAGATGGTAAATGGCTGATGAGACCTGGAAAGTGACCATTGATCATCAGGCACTTCTGTGGCTCTCTGAAGCTGAGGAAGCCCCCCAGTCACACTAGCATGGCTGAATTCCCAGACAGATGGTTTTTTCTTTTTCTTTTTCTTTTTTTTCTCTCTCTCTCTCTTCTGAGGCAACAACATGAGTAATAGGCCCCATAGTCCATGAAAGAATCAGCAACCTTTCTTTTCCTCCTTATGAGAACAGTTTGTCAGTTGAGGCTAGGTCACTCCTAATTTGTCTTTACCTTAAGCAGAGACCTTGTCCTTTTTTGTCAGAATGGTTACCCTGATCAAAAGGTCCTATAATAGAGAAACCCTCTATCCTTTTGATATTTGAGAACCCACCTAGCTTCCTCCCTTGAGGCCTTAAGGATCCTACAAAAGAAAAAGAGAGAGAGAGATCATTATGACCCTCACAGGACAGCTTCTGGGGTTGATTTTATAGTGGCTGCTGGGAACATCCTTGCATAGGAAGAAGACCAATAAATGTGGGCTGAGAGATTGTGTTACCAGTTCAGAGGACTCTCCTTGTCTCAGAGACTTCAGCATAACTCTTTTTATAGAAAGATGCCTCTCCTCCAGATTCTTGTTTTCCTGAGGATCCTGGGTCCTTTTTGAGAGGAATAAAGTGGGTATTACATGCTCTCTGGGAATGAAAACATCATAAATATCTGGGTACAAAATGAAATACTGAGGACCTAGACTGCAGGTCATGGGTAAGCTCAGCAAATCTCTACCTGGACATGGTCTCCCTCAGATTCTAGGCCAACTCCGTCTACCCAATTAGCAATTTGGAACCACCCCTGTGGATTTGTAAAAGAGCAAGATGGAGATTGAGCAACCCCCAACAAGACCTGTTCTTTTTGTTTCCAGATGAGATCCAGCTCTTCCAAAATCCCACAAAGCTTATCTCTTTCCTGCCTGCTCAAAAACTGGGATACTTTGGATCCCCAATTAAAGAAAAAAAAATCTTTGATTTTCTTTTGCACTGAGGCCTGACCTCAGTACCCATTAGGAGATGGAGAATAATGGCCACCTGAGCACAACCTAAGTTATAGTACTATTCAGCAATTAGACCTTTTCTATAAATGGGAGGGTAAATGGAGTGAAGTTCCTTGTGTACAATTGTCTTTTTATCTGCAAGATCATCCTGAATTAGCAAAGGATTGCAAGCCTGACACTCAAAGCCTGTTGCTTTTTAAGCCAGACACCAAATCCCCAGAACAGAAAAACTTATTGACAGAGAAAAAGGGACCTTAACCAGTTAAATAGGAAATCCTCTCCGCCACATGTGAAAGAAAAATAGATCCTAAGACTGCTTCCCCTTTATATCCTAATTCAGAAGGATTGTAGCCCAGTCCTGCTTATCCAGGGATAAACTTCACCTATGATCTCAGAGTTGCTAGGAAATCTGCTGCTCAGGGCATATTTCCCCTCACAGCAATGCAGCGATATGGGATTTGGACCTGAGATGGTACATGTCCCTTTTATGTGAACTTAACTAAAGAACATAAGAAAAGACCTAGAGAACTACCCTGAAAATGCAGAACAATAAATATCTCCAAATCTTCCAGCAAATATCAAATCTTTATGACTTAGCATAAAAGAATGCTATATTGTTTTGAGTGAAACTTCAACTTCCTTGGAAAAGCAAAAGGTGTTAGAGAAGGCTATTGAAACAGGGGAGGGAAAGTCACCATGGCTGGCAAGAGTTGGAACATCCCCATGGGGCGTCAGGCAGTTCCTCTCACTAAACTAAATGGGAATGCTAACAGAGATAAAGATGAATGGGATAGAAATCACTTTATATGCTGTGTGTCAGAAGGATTGAGGAGGGGCCAAGTTAAGCCTTTCAGTTTTGCCCAGCTGGCCACTGTGATTCAAGGGGGCAAAGAGCCACAGGTAACCCTTCTACAGAGCCTCCAGGAGGCCATTACCAAACACACTAACATTGAGTCAGGGTCACAGAAGGAGGAAATCATTCTTAAAGATAAATTCTTAATACAATCTACTCCAGACACACACAGAGGAAGCTCCAAAAACTGGCTGTGGAACCAGACATAATATTGGGCCAATTAGTCCAGGCTTCTACAAGAGTCTTTTGTGATAAAGACCTGGAAATGGATCAAAAGAAGAACAAACAACATAGAGAAATGTTGGCAGCCATACAAGCAGGTGCCCGCAGTACTCCTCCACCTCCTGTATCTCTTGTGGGAAAGACGGCCATCTCAAAAAGGATTGTCCCTGGAGGGGTTAACCACCTATTGGACTGCCTCCTGGACCTTGTCCTCTGTGTCAGAGGAACCACTGGAAGGCTAGATGTCCTTCGAATCTGAGGGGATCCAGGTCGTCACCTACCAGTTCCGAATGATGGGTCCCAGGGGCTTTCTTTATGGCTCCCAGGACTGAAGTCCAACTTGAGGAGCCCTGGGTAAACTTGCTGGTAGACAGGCACAGATAAACTTCCTTCTGAATATGGGAGCTCAATTTTCAATCCTGTCCTTGTCTCCTGGACTTCAATCCCAAGATACAATAATCATTCAGGGCGTAACGGGCCAGCCACTTGAGCAATATTTTACTAGACCTCTTGCTTGTTCCTGGGCTGATTTCCACTTTTGTCACTGCTTTTTCATTATGACAAAGACTCCAACCCCTATCTTAGGAAGAGATCTATTATCTCAATTAAGGGTTAAGCTGGTGTTGCCACCTGAGGTATATAACTGCCTACCTTTAATAGAGACAGAGGTAGACCCCACAATTTGGTCAGATAACAATATAGTGGGAAGGGCACAGACTGAAACCCCTGTTGGAATTCATCTTAAGGATCCTTCCTACTTTCCTCACCAAAAACAATATCCTTAAAACCTGAATTTGGGAAGGGACTGATACTATTATATTGAGTTGGAAATGACAGGAACTTTTGATAGAGTGCTCCAACCCTTATTATACTCCTATATTGGGGATCGCGAAGGACCCAGTAAATGGAAATTACTTCAGGACCTTTGTATCATCAATAAAGTGGTAGTCCCTGTACACCCTGTAGTTTCAAATCCATATACTCTCCTTGCTTAGATTCCCAAGGGAACTACTTATTATACTTTCCTAGACTTAAAATAGGCTTTTTTTCTGTATTCCTTTACATCCAAAAATTTGCCTTTGAGGATTCTACATAGTAAGGGAGGAAAAGGTACCTGGATAGTCCTTCCCCAGGGATTTATAGACTATCCCCATCTATTTGGAAAAGCACTGGTATAAGACCTCATGAACTGGTCATAACCTGGTACAGTGTTACATCCATATGTAGATGACCTTCTTTTGTTTGGATCTTCAGAAAAAATAATTTCTGAGGGCACTCACTCTCTTCTAAATCTCCTGGCCAGTAGGGGATATAAATCTCCCAAGAGAATGCTCCGTTGTGCCTACCCCAGGTTACTTACTGGGAAGGTGGAACTCAAAAGCTCGGCCTAGAAAGAATTCAACCCCTACTCTCCTACCCGCCCCTCCTCAGACAGTAAAACAACTCAGTGCTTTTCTGGGAACAACTGAATATTGTAGAATTTAGAACCCTGGATATTCTGAGAAGACAAGACCACTCTCTGAGTGCCTTAAGGAAGCACAGGGACATTCATATGCAATTATTAAGTGGACTCCAGAGGTGAGGAAAGCCTTCAACACATTAAAAATGGCTCTTACCCAGGCTCCTGCTCTGGGCTTGCCCACTCAGTTGAATTTTCAATTATATGTTACAGAAAAGAATGAAGTGACACTAAAAATGATTACTCAGTTATTAGGGGCCACTCCCCAGCCAGTGGGATACCTACTTAAAGAATTAGACAAGATAGCCAAAGAATGTCGTGGATGTCTTAAAGCTGTGGCTGCGGTGGGACTATTTGTCCCTGAGGCAAATAAACTTACTCTGGGAAGGCCCCTAACTATACTTACCTCTTATGACAGAGGAGGAATCCTAAATTTTAAAGGTAGTCTTGGGCTAATACACAGTCATATACTCAAATATCAGGCCCATTTGTTAGAAGGACCTGAAATTACCATAAAGTCTTTTCATAACCTCAATCCAACTTCTTTCTAACCTGAGATAGAAAAAAAAAATAATCCCTCTCCATTCCTGTGAGAAACTTTTCATGGGAACTTAAGCTATCAGACCAGACTTATCTGATCATCCTATAGATAATCTCAATCTCACTGTATATACTAATGGGAGTTCATTGGTGATTGATGGGACTCTGAGTTTTGGGTATGCAGTAGTGTCAGATTTTGTGGTTCTTGAATTGGGAGCACTTCCTAATATAAGCACTCATACCACTACTATCAGCACTCAGCTGGCATAATTAATTGCCCCTCCTCTCCAGGTACTAGAGCTTTCTAAAGATAAGAGGATATATATATATATATATATATATATATATATATATATATATATATATACACACACACACATATATGTATATGTATATATTCTAAATATGCCTTTCTTATACTTTATGCTCACAAAGCTATCTGGAAAGAACAAGGATTGCTTACTACTATAGGAACTCCTGTTAACTATGCCAAGGAGATTCTTTGCCTCCTAGAGACTAATTCCTGTCCTCTCAGGTAGTAGTTATCCATATTCCTGGACATCAGAAGAGAGAGGACATAATAGCTAAAGAAATTAGGGCTGCAGATGTAGGATCCAAGCCAGCTTCTTTACAGCATCCCATAGTTGTCCCCCTCCTATGGGAAAAATCCTTCTGTCTTCAGAATGCCCCCAGTACATAGTGGAAGAGGCTCAGCAGGCTGTAACTCAAGGGTACCAACTAGATCATAGAGGATGGTGGGTTTCTTCTGAGGGCATCCTATTACTTCCCCAGCCATCCCAATAGAAGGTTTTTAAGTCTTTGCATCACATCTACTATTCGGGAAGAGATAATACTCTTACCCTAATCCCCCCACAAAAAATTTTTAGAAAAATGCTTGAAGGACACAGTTCAACAGATCCTCCAAAGTTGTGGCTTTTACTTTTCCTTGGGCCTCTGGCAGCTCTGTTGCTTATTCTTCTTTTTGGTCTTTATATTATAAATTTGTTTATTGCTTTGTTTCCTCTCATACAGAGACAACAAAACTTCAGATGGTGTTGCAAATGGAGCCCTCAATGGATACCCTCTAAACTTCGACCATGGACCTGCTGCAGGCCCCTGATGTCAATCTTCAACACTAGCCTCTGGCCCAGCCTGCTGCTTCCCACTTGCCCTAGACCTTCCCCAGAAGGGTATCTCAGTTACTCCAGTGACACCCCTTGTCAGCCTGAGGAGCTAGACTAATCATTTCCCCAGCTCCCAAGAGTAGTCAGGATATACTCTGAGAGGGGGATTGAGAGAGATATAGAACAGCTTAGGCAACCAGGGCAAGATGGCAAATGAGGAAGTCAGGGGCAGGGCCGGAACAAAGGAATATGGAAAGGGTCTTCTGGTAAGGTCAGCTTCCCGGTTCACAAAAGTGCTCGTGGACACAAGTGGGGGACTCGGTAACACAGACATTTCCATACTCATGACCATAAGTGTGCAATCCAATAGAAAAACTAAAACAGACACGTGGACACAGGAAGCACCAATCAACTATAGTGAGGAGAGCATGGATGGGGAGGAGCTAACGAAAGAAGAAAATTCCAGAGAACATAAAAAGAATAAGCCAAAACTCCCCCACAGGATCCCTGGCTTTGGGGCCCCTTATCTTCAGAGAAGTCTGGCTCTGACACTTTTGCAATAAACGTGTTGTTTGCCTGTCCTTCTTCAACAGGACACAGAGACCATGAACCCACCACCCCTAGATGGTAACATTATCACCTGACATCCGCCTTCCACATTGCTCAGTAAGTATCTACTCATGATGACAAAGTTTCCTCCCCAGAGGCCAATTAGAACCCCAAATGGGAACACCAAGGAATAGCTCTTCTCCTTGTCTCTAGCAATAAACTTCACTTCATGAAAAAAAAAGCAGCACTTTAGTTTATAGTTTGTTGGGTTTTGGTCACTGAATCCATCTGGTTACAATAAAACCAGAGGAAAAGAGAAAGGATTAAAAAAAAAAAAAAAAGAAAAGATTTTTTTTCTGTCAAGTGTGGAATTTTTAGCCTGTTTGATTCCCATGGTTTCCAAGCTGTTTTGAATGAAAATCAACCTTCCAGCTAACTCTTATGGGTGCAATATCTATCAAATAAAAGAGCTCATGAAACAGTTGGTTAGAGGCCAAGTGAAAAGAACATGACAAGTTTCCCACAGATTCCTTCTCCAATGGATAATAGATGTGAGTTCACTAAGAAGTAACAGCATGGATGGGGTCCCCTCAAACAGTGCCTGCCCCAGGAATCCAGAAGAGCTCCCCCTCTTGCTTCCTGTGGTGAGCATGAAAGGCTTTTGATCATGTCATTTCAGTTTGTCCCACAAAACATCTCAAAGAGAAAGACAGAACGAGAAGTGTTTACCTTGCGAACACTAGTTGTTAGCCTGGGTCCATTTTCTTTTATTTCTTCCTCTTATTTTATTGTACTTTTTTCACTAGGTATGTCTCCTGAAGCTTTATCCCTGCTCTCACCAAAGTGTCTTCTGTATCACAGCAAGATACAAAATAACAGCTACAGAAAGAGGAAAATAAAATATAATAACATATCATCTCTTAGGAACTCAGACTCTCTGTTCTTTCAGCCCTCAAGTCTGCAAATTCAGGTTCATTTACGCCAGGCTACATGTGCATGGAGGGCTAAATAAGCTGCCTGCACATCAGAGTGGTTGAATAGGAGAATCTAATAGGCTGAATCGAGAAGTATGTTGTAGCGCTGCTAGACGAGAAGGCAAGCTCAGAGCTCTGATGCTTCCTGCCACATTGATTTGTCAGCTGTTTTCCCTTTGACAGATAAGAAGCCTAATTCGTCTCTCTGTCTAAGCAACTGGTGATTTGCCATTCCAAATAAATTTAATTTTTAGCAACCATGAGCCTCAATAAAAGTTACTCAAACAAAAGTTTAGATAATTTAATTGAGAGATAATGCTTTAAAAAATAACAATCACCACTGCAATGAAATGTTTCAGCTCTTTAAATACATGTGTGTGTGTTTTCTACCTTTTAAACTATGTAGAATCTAAAATGGAGAATTCTAATTTTGCTTTTTAAATGTATGTAATTTCATTCTGTCTTTGCTAAATTTGTTCCCCATTGCAAATGGTTGGCTTTGGAAAAGTTACACAGGCCCTTTCTATCTCTCAGCATCCTCATGTGTCAAAGGGGCTGATTAATGGTACCTATCTCACTGGGTTATTAATATGTTAAATTACATACTGTGGCAGACACATGATAAACTACAGTTGCAATACCATGTCAAAATATGTGAGTTTAAATTAATCCCAGAAAATATCAACTTTAATATGTGCTCAGCACTATTCTAACTGCTTTAAATTGATTAACTCATGCAATCCTTCTAACAATCATGTCTATTTTTCAGAAAAAGAAAATAAGGCACAGAGAGGCTAAGTAATCTGCATAAACTCACACAGCAAGCATCAGTTCTAGGGTTTAAGCCCAGGTAGACTGACTTCAAATCCACTGAAGACATGCTCCTACTCGTAGCACTCTACTAATTGACCTTTACTCTTACCCCTTATTTTGAAATAGGGTTGCTTAGGGCCCCACTAAGTTGCTGAGACTAGCTTTGAACTTGTGATCCTCCTGCCTCAGCCTCCCAAACTGGTGGGATTACAGGGATGCACCACTGCACCTGTCTGGAATGAACTTTCTTAAAAGAAACTTTGACCCTATAGTTCATTTGCTTTTGCTTGGAACTGTCCTCAGATTTTTCATCACTTAAATATGGTTGAAAAGACCCTTCATTATGTCATCCTTGTCTAGCTCTTTAATTCCATAATTCTGCATTGGCAGATTCAACCAAACTTGGCTCATTTGGGCTCAAAAAGGTTTTTTTAAAGATTGCAACTGTACTGATATTGTACAGTGGAACATGTACAAATGTTTCTTTCTTGTCATTAGTCCCTAAACCATAGAGAATAACAACTATTTACATAGCATTTACATTGTTGTCAGTATTAGAAGCAATTTAGAGATTATTTGAAGTATTTGGGAGGATGTGCATAGGTTATATGCAAATAGTCTGCCATTTTGTATAAGTGACTTGAGCAAAAAGTATCTTGGAACTGAACCCTTGAGTATATTGAGAAACAATTGTGCATGTGTGTGTGTTTGTGTGTCTATATACTCCTGATTGTGTGTATATATACATATATATACACATGTAATTGTATGTATGTGTTTGTATGTGTGTGCAAATAGGTACATATGGATACACACATGTGCATATATATACACATATATGTACGTATATGATTCTGCATATATATGTGCACATATCAAGCAAACATTCAATTTCAGCCCTTGATGTATTTGAACCACATCTCTACTCAGAATGTGTTTCTCCTCACCTGCTCCTCATCTTTTGAAACTTGATTCTTCAAAACTTGATCCATCAATTCTGTTCCCTTTAATGTTGCTTCTTCCCCCAAACACTGACTCACTCTATTTCCTTTACTGCTTGAAGCAGATTGTCTTTTCCCACAGATAACTGCAACAGTATCCCCCACCATATGCTCTTGTGCCTTTGGGCACTGCGTTGTCATTCCCCCACCAAGAAGTAGAAATTATTTTTTTTTTGCACTCCCTTGAATCTGATCAGGACTTGTGACTTCTTAGACCAATAAAATACAGCAGAAATGATGTTATAATGATTGTGGGTACAGGCCAGCTTTGACCTGCTATGTGAAAAGTCCAGGCTGCTCCACTGGACAGAGATGCAGTGTAGAAAAGCACTAAAATGTTAGACATGTGAGAGAAGAAGTTATCTTTGACATGCAGCCTGTTCAAGTCTTCAGACATCCCGTATTAGCTTGTTTTTCATTACTATAATAAAGTAACTGAGGCTGGATAACTTGTAAAAAAAAGAAAGACATTTGCTTAGCTCACAATTTTGTGGCTGAAAGTGCATATACCAATGGTGACAGATCTAGTGACTGCCTCTCTGTCCGTGTCACATGACAGATGACATAAGAATAGTGGAATTTTGTGTGAAAGGAAGAGTAACATGGAAAGATAAGAAGTCAGAAATCAGGGAGGGAACAGCTATACTCTTTTATAATGCTTTGCCCTTATATCTAACTCAGGGGCCCATAGGCGCTACTTTGGTTCCTTCCCAGGGCAGCATTCTGGTGACTTCTCACTAGGATCCACATCTTAAAGGTCCCACTACCTCTTAATATTGCCACACTTGGGACCAAGGTTGCAACACATGAAATCTTGGAGCTAAAACCACATCCAAACCATTGCACTCTGGTACCAGCTGTTAATGAATGCAGTGGAATACAAGACTGCAAGCAAGCACAGTCCAACTAAGCTCAGACTAATCTGGGAAGCATGAGAAATAAGCATGCATTGTTTAAAAACAATTTTGACTTCCGAGATAGTTGATTAAGAGAAATAAGTAACCGGAATCACATTTACCTGGTTTCAAAGGATCCTTTTTATTCCATGTACATACTCCATTTATTGTGTTCTTTTTTGTACATTATACATGTTTGTCCCCTACAGCCTATGAATATGATGGAGACCTTGTTTTATAGGTGTTTGAATTATCATAGGCTTTTTATTAATAATAATTCTGCTAAAATAAGTGCACAGGTTGAATTTGTTTGATATTTGCAATTCTGAAATTTGGTGAGAAGAAAAAATAGACATCATTTCATAAAAAGGGGGAGGGGGAGAAAATGTTATTTATCCTACTATATAGGCCATTTTTTAAGTATCTTGTTTCTCCTCCCCTAACCCTATACATACACCAGAGGGAATGAGAAGACAGGATTTGACTCATATATTAACATGCATCCAAAGCAGGATAATGTCTTCAGGGAGCAAAGAGTGCCCCCAACATTAAAAACAGATATAAAAAGCTATACTCCAAACTGCTAATATCCTTTGCTTCCATGGAAGGAATACAAATTGGCTATGGGGACGGACGCAGTGGTAGTTAAGGACATTAACCTTCTACTTTGTGTATTTCTGCTATGCTTGCATTGTTTTTTATATGCATACTTTACTTTTAAATCTAAATTAATAAAAGTTTTTAAAACTAAAATGAAAAAAAAAACAGCATAGAAATAATCAAAGACTTCACACCCAATGATAATATAATAAAGGGAAGGGAAAACACTCCTTCTATCTTCTTGAGGTTCAATAATTGGGTCTATGATATAAACTCACAGTAGACAGGTTAGCAGGAGAAGAAGTATAGAAATTTTTTTTGCACACAGGGATATCACCTGAAAAAAAGTGAACACCTCAAACCCCAGTAAAATCTAGAACTTTATATATCCCCTTCAGAGGAGAGAAAGGAAGGGACGTAGGCAATTTAGAGGAGAGTAAATGGATTTGGAGAAAGATAAATGGACCCTAAGGAGAATAGGTAATATCCTGTGATGGTCTATCTGGACGTGACATCAACCACCAGTTTTCTCTCCCCTGAGTTAACTTGATCTTCCCTGGTAGCTAAAATCCCCAGAGAAAAAATTTGTGACATTTAACTCTCTTTTGGAGGATCTGGTCTTTAGGTAGGTAAGGAAAGTTTAGGGATAGCTCTCCCCTCCTTTCTTTACTCCCCATGTGTGGTATGAGCCCTATTCAAAGAAAAGACCAGTTAATGCAACAGTATTTATGTGCGCATGCACAACTCTGTCTGGCAACAATGAGCAACCAGTGCCTATGAACATGTGTGCCTCTTTGGTAACCATGTGCACCTAGTTCGTAGACAAAGAGAAGATGATGTGGAGCACTCAGGCACATGCAGCAACTTTGCTGATCTCTCAGCGTGCCTGCTTAGCTCTTCCTCAACTTCCTTATGAATTTACAGTATCCAAAACCCACACAATACGTATTTTTTCATATAGGGAAGGCAAAGGGGCTGGTATGCAGCAGGGAGGGGGAGAAGGGGACTAACAGGGGCTATATAAGGTGAACCCAGCCTCCCTGCTTTGCCTTTGGATGTGATTCTGCAGAGTCTGTGCCAATATGAAATAAACATTGCTTCCTATGGAACACCCAAGCGCCCTGTCTCTCTGTAGGCAATTCCTGCAACATTTCTTGGCTCCTCAAGGATTTGGAGGAGGCGGTTACACTTCCTTTGTTGGTGGGATGTGGGTCCCAGGACACCAGGACACCAGCAACTGATTGATCCATAGGGGGACTAACCTCTCCCCGTGTGCTGGTGCAGTGTCCTGGGGAGCACAAGGGAACATGGTGGGGTTGCAGGATCCAGCTTGGAGAGCTCTGCCCATCAGACAGGTAGAAGCCCAGATTCAAGAGGCAGACCTACTTTAAGTTACCACTGATCAGCTCTCAAAGTGACCCCAGTAGTCTCAATTGTGCAAGATGCAGCTGAAATTCTAAGACGTTTGGCAGTGGGTTGGAGACTGTTTGAATGAAAGTCAATGGTGATTGGATGAGGCAGACTAAGCCCAGAGCAAACCAGGAGTCCCTATTTGTGGTTCAGTGGCGATCCTTATATATGGTTTATGGCAGTGCCAGGCTCTCCACAAGGTTTATGAGCCTGGTCCAGGTCGGGGGTTTATTCAGGCATGCCAATGTTAAAGAGGCTTCTGAAACATCCCTCTTGGGACCAACCAGAGACAGTGAAGCAATTGTTCACTGTTCACCCCCCTCCACCCCCATGTGTATGAGTGTCATCTTTCAAGGGGAGGAAATGGGTGGCAAACAGACTAAGCATACACACCTAGAATGTATAATAGGAGATATTCTGGAGACTATGGGGTTAAGTTAACTCCCAGAAATCTCCAGACCTTCTGTGAAATAGATGGGCTCTCAGAGTAGGTTGGCCTGCCAAGGGGTCCCTAGACAAAGAGCTAGTAGCAATGTGTTTAAGGTCATTATAAGAGACCCAGAGCACTGTGACAAGTTTCCTTATATTGATTGCTAGTAAGGCATGGTCCTCTCTTGGCTATGTTGGCTAAAAGCTTGTCTGGGAGAGAATGGTAAAATTATGATGGCCCAATGACAGCTTCCTCAAAATGACAACTGGAACCAAATAAGTCTATTCTATCTGGGGAGCCAAGGAAGATTCCCCAACCTTATATACCCCTGTGTCCCCTGCTGCTACATGCACTCCCTGTACCTACTATAGCTGAAACTCCTCCAGAGGCTGCTCACAGCCCTGAGGCCACCCCTCCCATGGAGGCACCCAAGATGCCCCTGACTATAGTCACCCCAGAGCCATCAGTTTTAACCCATATACTCTGGCTAGGAAGCACCAGGAGGACCCTGCTGGCAGCCCCCCTTCTAATAGATGCTGAGGTGCCCTGCAGATGCCACTGAGAGAAACTCAGAGGCCCATCTACTATGATCAAAATGCTCAGGTGCCAGAGGACAATATATTAGCCTTTTACCACCACTGATCTCCTGATTTGGAGAAACTGCACCACCCCACCCCCCTTCACTGACAAGACTCAGGCTATGATGGATTAAATGTAATCCATCAATCAGACCCACAAACCCACTTGGACTAATTGCCGTCAGTTTCTCCTGACTCTGTTCAACATTGAAGACTGCCACCAAATTACCCAGGCCACATTAGAATGGTTGGAGGAACATGCTCTGGCAGGAACCATGAAGGCCCAGGCTTATGCCCAGAGTTAATTTCCTGAGAAAGATGCCCAGTAGGATTCTAATGATGTGATGACCAGAGATTTCAGATGCTTGAGCATTATCAAGAAGCTGTTTTGGGTGGCATGAAGGAAAGAGGGAAGAAAGTCATGAACATGAGCAAGACCTCAGAGGTGATTCAGGGACAAGAAAAGAGCCCAAGTCAATTCTATAAGAGGCTATGCAAAGCATTCCATGTTTACACCCCTTTCAACCCAGAAGCAGTCAAGAATGAACAGATGGTTAATGCAGCTTTTTTGTCAATCAGACCCAGGTAAAAATCCATTATAAACAACAGAAGTAAGAGGTTTTGCTAGAATGATTGTGAGCCAACTATTGGAGGTTGCAATGAAAGTATTTGCAATCAAAACCAAGACACCCAGCATGAGGAAGACCAGAGAATAAAGAGGAAGGTAGATCTGCTTGCCAATGCCCTAGTTGAGCAATTGGAACACTCCTGGAGAGGTGTCCTATCAGACCAGGGCTGAGGCCAAAGAAGGAGCCAGCAAGAAAAACCACCTCACTTGGAGGTGAGATTATAACAGAACCAGTGTGCTTGTTATTGTCAAGAAGGTCACTGTAAGAACAAGTGCCGCCAGCAGTTAGAGGAATATTGTCTAGTCCCCAGATAAAGGGAGAAAGACTGAGTAATTCAAGGACAATACCAATGACCACAGATACCCTATTAAGCCCCTGAGGATAATTTCAGACACCATAGCAAACTATGAAGAAAACTAGGAAAGACTGGGCTCCATTTTGTTAGGTCCCCAGGAGCCTATGGTCTGAATGACATGGCCCACCTGCCAAAAACAATATTTCATTCCTCTCAAGGCACAGATTGGGATCCAGAGGCACCTGGAGAGACTTCTCAAGTATGGAATATTTTGACCCTGCTGGTCATCCTGGAACACACGGATCCTGCCAGTCTAGAAGCTGGGGACAGACAACTATCATTGGGTTCCTGACTTAAGAGCAGTAAACCAAGCCACTGTTAACCCACCCAGCCCTCCCTAACCCCTATAGTCTTTTGAAACTTATCTCTGCTGCAGCTGCCTTCTTTTCATGTCTGGACCACAAGAATGCCTTCTTCTGTATCTGCCTGGCTCCTCCAAGTCAACCAATCTTTGCCTTCCAATGGAGAGTACTCAGAACAGGGACAAAGGCCAGATGACATGAACTAGATTGTCTCAAGTGTTTAAAGAATCTCCAACCATTTTTGGCACTGCGTTAGGCTCTGATTTAAGTCTTCTTAGCAGACAAATATAGCTATAAACTGCTCCCATATGTGGATGACTTACTGCTGGCCAGAAAGACACCAGAGGGTCATATGGAAGGGATACAACTCCTCACCGTCCTATGGGAAACTGGCTATAATGTTTCAAGGAAAAGGCCTAAATCTGTTAAGAAAATGTCAAATATCTCCATTTTACCTATCCCAAGGACAATGTCAACTCAGCCTAGAGAGAAAACAGGCTTTTTACTCAATCCCAGTTTCATCGGCCTGATACCAGGTTTGGGAATTCCTCAGGGATGCAGGTTTTAGTAGAATATGTATACCTAACTTCTTTGTCTTAGCAAGACTCCTTTATGCGGCCACAAAGCGGTTACAGTAAGAACTTTTGTTACGGGAACCAGCCCAACAAATAGCCTTTGAGGAAATCAGCAAACTGTCACCAGTGCACCAGTCTTGGGACTCCCAGACGTGTCCAGGTCTTTCTTCTTGTATGTGCATGAGTGTACTGCCATTGCAGTGGAAGTCCTGACCCAGATGTTGGGGTCATGGCATCCTCCAGTGGCATACCTCTACAAGCAACTTGACTCTGTTGCTCAAGGCTGGACATCCTGCCTATGAGTACTTGCAACCACATCCCTCTTGGCATCAGAGGCTAACAAACTGACTATGGACAAGAATTAACTGTCCGAGTGCCACAATCAGTACTGACGGTAATGGTGTATAAGGGACAATATTGGCTGACTAATACCTGGATGGTCAGATATCAGGGAATGTTGTGTGAAAATCTGTGCACCCACTTAGAAGTAGTAAGGACTGTAAACTCTGCAACTCTACTGCATATTGGGCCAGGTCCACCAGATCATGACTGTATCAAAGCCATGGATGAGGTATTGTCCAGACAGTTGGAATTATCCGACCAACCTCTCAAAGATCCTGATGCTAAGTACTTCACCAAGGGTAGCAGTTTTGTGGAAGTGGGAGAACACCTCACTGAGTAGTAGGTAGTGATCCTAAATTTCACCATTAAGGCAAAACCTCTACCAAAAGGAACTTCAGCACAAAAGGCCAAACTCATTGCACTAACCTGAGCCCTTCAGCTGGCAGTAGGGATATGTATCAATATATATAGTCTCTAAATATGCCTTTACTACCCTCCATGTACACAGAGATTTATGTAAAGAAAAGGACCTAATCTATTAAGAAGAGAAGGTATAAAGTACAGCAAAAAAACACTTGAACTCTTAGATGATGTGTGGGCCCCTAAGAGTGGCACTCATGCATTGTCAGGGACACCAAAGGAGAAGTGCCATGGTCACTTGGGAAAATGGCACAGTAGACCAAGAGGCAAAGTTTGCAGCCTCTGAGGGGGCAATAGAACCAAAGGCCCTGACTGTCACCCTATTTGCTAGTCCACTGACAGAATGGGACCGCAATTACAAACTGAGAACACCTGGTTTAAATCGGAAAATGGAAGTTACCTCCCAGGTAGAAGGTGGAGATTTGAAGATGGCCAAATAGCAATTCCTGAGGCCCTAGAAGCCTTTGTCAAGATTTTCCACCAGGACAGCTACATTGGTTGGATTGCACTCAAGGCCATGTGAGAGTGACATTTCTACATTCCCCAGCTCTCCAGCATAGGCTGAGTGGTGTGTGAACAATGTGAAACATGTGCCCAGAATAACCTGAATCAGGGACCTCAGGCCTCCCCTGGGTACAAAGTGTTGGAGGGGCCCATTGAAAGATATAGTTGTGGACTTCACTGAGCTCCCCTGAGTTTGGGGCTATAAATATTTGTTGGTCTTTGCATGTACTTTCTCAGGCTGCGTAGAGGTCTTCTGTACTTGCACAGAGAAGTCATCTGGTGTGGCCCAATCTCCCCTAAAGGAAATAATTTCTTGATTTGGAATTCCAATCACCATGGGATTGAATAATGGGCCAGCATTCATGACTGAGATGGTGCAATTGGTAGCAAGGGGTTGACGATTACAAGAGGTTACATATTGCATACCATCCCTAGAACTCCAGGAAGGTAGAAAAAATAAACCAAACTCTGAAGTTGAAACTAAGCAAACTGTGTCAGGAAACCCACCTATACTGGGACCAGGTGTTGCCAATTGTTTTGTTAAGGTCTACCTTTACTAGATAGACAGGTTTCTCTCCTTATGGGACTGTTTATGGATGCCCTCCTCCCATTATAAGGGGTGTACAAGGAGATATAAAGTATTAGACAATATACACTAAGGCAGCAGATGCAGGCTATTAGCTCAGCCCTGGCCACTATACACCATTGGATTAAGGAAGAGCTATCTGCAAGCCTGACCACTGATGCCCACCCCTTTAAACCGGAAATGCTATTTGGGTAAAATAATGGAATGTCTAATCCCTAAAGCCTCTTTGGTGGGGGAAGGGTCATTCAGTGTCATTTTATCTACCTCTACTGCAGCGAAGGTGGCCACAGTGGTCCCGTGGATTCACAGCAGAATGAAACTGGCTTCTCATGACTGGGAGTGCATTCCTCATCCAGCTGCACCCTGCAAGTTGACCACCCAAAGTATTCAAGCTGCACCCTGAGAGGACCCTGAGGAAAACATCCCTGCTTTAGTCACCCCAGAAGCTGACTAATTTATGCATGGCAGAAGCTTGCGGTATCTACCACCTGCCAAGATAAATGGACTATTCTTATCTCCTATATTAGTCTTTCCACTGTAAGGCTGTTACCCCTTACCCCTCTATGCTATCATGGTTCTAGCCTTATTTTTTGCTGTAGGATTAGCAGAGACTGCTCCAGCTGACTGGTACTGTTGCTATTGGCTGTGTCTGATCTGGCTCCCATTGTAGACTTAAGCCCCTCATCCTGTGACCCATTCCCTTGCATGACTCAATCAGGCCAAGGTATCACCATAACCCTACTTTATCATACCGATTTCTCCTATCAGGGAACAGTCTCAGGGACTTGCAGGTATAATAAGACAACCTATTCTATCTTCCAACAGGGGGATCAATATACCTGTTTTGACCCACATTATTC
The DNA here is from genome assembly GCA_004024805.1 of Geosciurus inauris. Classification (NCBI taxonomy): domain Eukaryota; kingdom Metazoa; phylum Chordata; class Mammalia; order Rodentia; family Sciuridae; genus Geosciurus; species Geosciurus inauris. The sequence continues at coordinate 31,341 of PVHX01007638.1, forward strand.
CCAAGGGAGGAATGGCTGGAAGTCTGAATTTCACAGGAAGATGATTTGGAACGGGGCCCATGAATTTACAAAGTTCAGCTTACTAATCTAAAACCTTTTGGTGCATGTGGGGTTATGAGTGAGACTTGAGCACTTTCTGTGAACCATTGTATTGTATGTCTGCCATATCATGTGGAGACTTAACTGGGGAGAGGAGGTACAGGCTCAATGACAAGAATATGTGTGAACAGCCTGTGAATGGTGTGGTCCTTGTATACTGGTTATGCCAAGTTTTTTGGGTTTTTTTTGTCCCTTTTGAATTTGTGTTACATGGTCCACTTGGCAGAGTGAGAGAAAAACAGTCCTTCATCCAAAGGAGGTCACTATACCTGACTGAAGATGGGTGCCTATAACTCTATCAATTTTACTATTCTTGACCCTGAAGACTCAGGGTGGAAAACAGGACACTGAAATGGCCTATGTATAGCTGGATGAAGTACTGACTCAGAAAACATACTGTACTTAAAAAGAGTCACAACTTCACTTAAGTCTTCCTCCCATCAGGTCTTTTATTCCTTTTATAAACAAATGGAGAAAAACCCACCTCCTATCTCCATCACAATGAGAAACCTATTCCTAACTTTAGCAAAGACCATAGTTCAATCTCTGAATGTCTCTTCCTGCTATGTGTGTGGAGGAACTAATATGAGGGATCAATGACCATGGGAGGCTAAAGAACTAGACCCCCATGAGCCCAAAATAGTACAGTGTCTCCCCATTTAATGACTGATGTTTGGTTTTTCAAAACCTCAATTATTGGAAAATTTGTCCTTCCATAGAGGGAGAAGAGTTTAACATCTCTATTGGGACTCTAACATGTTTGAGCCAAAAATTCTATAATGTAACTACCCAGAAAAACCAGTGAGGGGGATCCGTAAATCACACAGAACCAAATTCCTACCCCTTGTCAAATCTCTCTAACCTCAAACAGGCCTGGGACAATGTCACTGTAGAAATAGAATGGCAAGCCCCAAGTGGACTATATTGGATATGTGGAAGGGCTGCCTATACTAAATCGCCCTGATTCTGGTCTGGATCTTGTGTACTGGGGACAATTTGCTCCTTTGTTTTCTCTTTCCACTAGCTAGAAGTGTGCATTTGGGGCTCCCAGTAAATGAAGACTGAGGGGCCCAAAGAGAGTATAAAGCCTGGAAATTGGTGACTAGAAAAATGATCTCCTTGGTGGATAATTCACTATTATGGTCCCATCACCTATGGATACTGGACTGCCACCCACGTCCTTACACATGGTGGGAGGTGGAGACAAAGTTCCCTCTGGTAGAATGGGCTGGCTGAGCAATAAAAGCTAAGAGAAATAAAATGGCAAAATAACCACAGAACACAGAAAATAGTTTCAAAAGCAGGGGCAGAATGGGCTAGCAAACTAGAAGGGTTTAGCTTCTAACACAATGGAGCCCACATGTGCTTTATTTATATCAGGGAACTTCAAAGATCTTCCATGGAATATTCTTTATCAAGATAGGAAAAAGCTGGGGGCAGATAGAATGACTCAGTTCCTAATGGGATATGCCCATTTCCGTCCAGTACTGCAATGAGGACTTTCCTAGCAGAGTGGAAGAGACAGGGCACTTACATTGGATGGCCTTAACTGTAGAATGCTACAGGAAGTTCACAATGCCAGCTCTATCTCCTCCCTGGTTGCCATGCCAAGAGAAGATCCTCATACATTCCATAGATGGCTTTCCGCATATTCCCCTGTTTTACTTTGCAAACATAAATGATGAGCCATCATTTCAATCCCCCAGATTCTTTATCTGAGGATATGACAACATGGTATTACAATGCAAAAGAGAATTAGTAGCAAACACATCATTCCAATAATATACCAAGCAGAATGTTTAAGCATGTTTTCAGAATTAAAGCCATTCAACACTTGAAGTATTTGATCAGCTAGAGAGATAGGGTCCATAAGATCAATTTTGCTTTTTTAAATATCCTGGATGTGACAATGTAACTTCATAAGACCCAGCCTCTTATTATTGCTATGCCAAATAACCACTAGATGATTTTTAACCTTTTCCCAATCCCATTGGGAAGCATTATATTTGGCTGCAGTAACACAGACATATTTATAACCAGCATAGCATTTAAGTCTTTCCTTAAACTTGAGAGCAGAAAGCTCATTACCAATATTTATTATGGCAGCTTCTAAGGCATTCAACTTAGTTTCAATCTTTTCATCAATATTTATCTGATTATGGAGGGCTTTGGAAGTATTCTGAGCCAAATTATTAAGAAAATTTGCATGTTGAATGTTTTGAGATATAGCCACTGAAGCCGTAACCATAGATGCAATGAATGAAATCAAAGCAGCCACTCCAAGAATTATAAGACCAAGAGCTTGCTTGAGTCTGGTTAATAGCATGAATCTGTTGTAAAACTTGAACACCAGCATCAGCATACCATGGTTCTGAAATGTTGGCTGGTATTAAGACAAAGGAGGGTTAGTAAAGAATTGACATTCCCTTTCCTCTGTTAAATCTAGTGCTGCAATTAGTTAAATTGCACCTTTTACAGCCTCTGAGGTATTTATCATCCTTTGTCTTAACTCTTATATTTCCAATAATTAAAGCATAAGGATACTGGACATAGGCTTGCAGGGACCCTCTTTGGAATTCCTGCCTACAAAGTCAGGCATAGGGCTATCTGCATAATGTAGATAGTCTGAGGCTGCAATTAAGCACCAAAGGTCTTTTGGATACCGCCTTCACTGAAAATTAGAATATTACCAACAAAACCTCCAGGGGTCATGGCATTCTTACGTATTTGTCTTTTATCAATTCTTGGAGACAAGTCTAAAAATATATCCACTATTTCTTGAAACTTTATGTTGTACTGGCAAAACATGTGGACATTCCATCCATTTAGGTAAGTTACCAAATTCTATTGCAGAATGATCAAGACAGTAATGTACTGGTGGATGTTCTGTGGAAATGACTGGCTTGTTATGAGAAAGTCCTATTTTAATAACTGTCCAGATATATGGTCTTGAATCCCAGGGGCCAGTATGATTGGCTGGTCTAGGCCTCCCCATATGGTGTCTTTTCCTCAAAAGATACCCTTAGACAGCCAGCATGCTTATCATGGGACCAATATATAGGTAGCTGTCCACTGTAACCAGTATTATTAAATGCAGTCACATGGATGAGTGTGATATGAGTATCTGTAAAACCACCCACTATATGAGTATCATTAGTAAATACTGAGATGGATTCTTTAATCCACACCACTGGGTGTACTAACAGTGGATCTGGAAAATGTGTCCAATAGGTTTCTCCCTGGACTCCACTTACCTGACACCTCAGTAGAGCTACCATAGCCACAAACATTGTGGCTAGAGACTTAGTTTCTCTTTGTGGTTGAACTATCTGTTCAGCCTGTTGCATCAGATTTTTCAGTTGTGTCCATGATGGTAGTTTGGACATTCAGTCTCTTTGGGCCTTCTTTGTCCTTTTCCTCCTTTCTAGCTTCCTCTTCCTGCTGGAGGTCAAAGCTGACATCTCTGGGTTAATCTTTAGTCATTTCAATTTTGGCTCTAGGTTCTCCATGTCTGCTGGCATGTTTGGGTAGCCAAATAGGACAAAAGACACCTTCTGGGAAAATACAAGCATGACCTGTACCCTACATTATCACTGCATTTGGTCCTTTCCACTGTCCTGTTTATAAATCTTTCCACCAAAATTGGCCCAAATAACCTGTTGTAGTGGAAGATGTGTCTATCGGCAGCAGTGCAACATTCAGAGTCACAATTTAAAACAAAGAAAACACGATGAAAGTTAGAGTTAGATTGCTTCTTCCCAAAATTAAGCCTATAGTATCTGATGGCAGTGGTCTGTAAATTCCTGTTCAAATTATTTGTGGACCTATCTCTGGAGTCAGTACAAATTCTGAGGTGGCACGGAGCTCCAAGCTCCCTGTTCCTGAGCTGAAAAAATCCCTAATACTTCGTTAGATTGAGCTCGCGCATAAGGAAGCTGGGCTAGAGTGAATGATGAATGCCCTTGAGCCAATAACTGTTGCTCTGGAGTGGATTGCAACACCACCATTGTTTGACTGGGGCCCTGCCTCCAGTTTCCCTGCTGCCTAAGTGGAGGCAGCCTGTGCTGGGCATGGCATTTCCATGCTTTGTGGTTGCCCCTCCCACATCTTTGTGAGCATCTGCAGTCTCTCGCCACTTGCCCTGCTTTTCCACAGTTAAAACATAGCCTCTGGTAATGGTTCCCTTGTGATGCAGTTTGCAGAACCTGTTTTAATGCAGCTGCTATAGCTAAACCTTGAGAATGTATCTGTCCTATGGCCACACAAAGATGGATATAATCTGAAATTGATCCTTTTTAACGATGTGGTTGAATTACTTCTTGTAAGGAGCATGTGCTATAGAAATGCTTGGACATGCTGGGGACTCACTAAGTTGCTGGCCATAAGGAACATAAGGAACTTGATTAGTCATGCCTGCTTGTTATTGATAAGGGGCTGTAAGGACCACCTAACTATAGGGCTTGTAAAAGCCAGGTGACCAAAAGGAGGCGAATTAAAACTGCTGGGCAAGGCTTTATTGGAAATACACGCTCTCAGGCTGAACTCTCCCGTCCATCAGAGTGTGTAGGGGAAAACAGCATGCATGTTCCAGCGTACAGACAATTTTAAAAGGCCCAGTCAGGAAGGAGAGGTGATCTAGAGTCCGCTGTCCTCTGAGATTGGTCAGGGGATCCTGCTGATGTCAGAGTCCTTCTGGGATGAGCCAGGAAATATGGTGGCGCCCATACTGGATGTTCCGTGTCCCTCTGTGCATGCGGCTTGCAGCGGCCATGTTGGTGGGTTCTGTGCATATGCGCTGCTTACCGATTCAGCCTGCCATTGCAGAGACAGCTATGTCTGCGTTCTGCATTTGCCTTACTAACCTAACAGGCATGCCTAGCAATGACTGGTTACAATTGATAGGGAGCACAGCTCCATGCACATGTGCAAAGAAATGCCCAGTTGCAATTATACTATCTCACTGGACATAACCAATGGACATTGACTTTCACTGGGTATAACCAATCACCAGCCTACATCACCAACTTGGAACTGCATTTAAACTACTTGTCCTGCCACATTGGGGGCTTTGCTCCAAGGACATCAGTGAGAGTGACCACCTTGCTGTCGGTCCCTGGATCAACTCCACCATTCCCTGACATCCAGCCATTGGCTGAAGAGAACCACCAGACAAGTGAAGCCAGAATTAGATAGGCAGTCAGTGGAGATAGGTAAATTGAGTCAGGTTAGATCAGGGAGGCCAATTTGGAGAAGTATTGAAATGCTAATGCCTCCAGAGCCCTTTCTCCACCCTTATCACCCCTGCTGCAACTGGTTGCTAAGGTAACCTGTCCCAAGGAGTTGTTAATTATACCTGGGCCCTTCTTCCTCTATCCATTTGCTTTTTGGCCATCCCACCAAACATCCTGAGCCTAGTCATGTACGCAGGAAGAAGAGAGATAAGGGGAAGAGAGCAGGAGAACAAAGGAAGCCTAAGATATATAAAAAAGCAAAACACACATACTTCTTGGGACACCAGGATATCAGCTATGGCCCCCTTCTCCTCCCAAGAGAAGTCTATGTTACCCCTTTTAAATAAACCCTGCTTTATATGCTTGCCTCATTGTGCTTCTCTAATGTTTAAACTTCAACATGTGAAGGAGCAGAACTGGTCACCAGTAACCAGCGATATCACAAAGAGAATGTCTGCTCTTTGGCTAAGAGAAGTCGCATGGCGTTGGAGTTATTTTGGGGCTCGTGTTTACCCTAGGATTGTGTGAATTGCTGGTAGTGTTTAGTTGCCCTAGGATAGTGTGACTTACCCATAGTGTTTAATTAGTGTGCATTGAATGCTAGTTGGGGTGCTCCAGCACATCCAACATTTTTGCATTAATTAATTATATTTGATGATTATTGTGATTGAACATACATACACTTGCATTTAAAGACAATCCACCTCTGAGTAATTATTAATTGTACATGCCACTCATGGCCCTTCTTGACAAACTTTATTTGCATTTTCAAAAGCTAGCTGTTTAACTAACATTTCAGAGACATTTGTGTCTCTGATTATATGGTTTGCAGCTTGGTACAGGCACTATAAAATCTAAAAAATTCTCCTTTGGCCCCTGTCTGATTTGACTGAAATCTAGAGTTCTTTCTCCTTTAGCAGGTAATTCTTTCCATGCCCTTCTTGCACGTGCACTAATCTGATTACAAGCTTGTAAATCATAATTTAACTGTTGTTCTAAATCAGTAAACTGTCCTGTCCCACTCAACATGTCTACCATAATATTAATTCCATGCCTTCTATTAGTTTCTGCCTGCTCAGAGCAGATATCCATCCAATTAGATCTCCACAGCAAATAATCACCTTCCGAAAGGCACACTTCAGCTAGTGTCATCCAGTCATGAGGCAGGAAACTTCATTACATATTGATTCTATCAAGCTCTGAACAAAAGGTGAGTTTGTACCATACGTAGAGCAAGTGAATTGTAATACTTTTAACCTATTAAAAGAAATGGCAGTATGAACTCGTGCACTTTAGTTTTGCTTATCAATCTGTTCAAAAATTGGAAACAATTTAAATCTTGAAATATCTTCTCTTGCCTGTAATGCAATTCTGAGACTATGCTGGAGTGGGGAAAATTTTGTGGTGGCCATGTTTGAGTGTGTAAACCTTGGCCTTCCTGAGGAAGAGGGTAGATGGAGGAAGAGGGTGGATCACCCGAATAGGACCATTTAAATAAAAATTGTGAAAGTCTGCTTCCAATTCAAGTTCTTCCTCTGACTGAGCATCTTCTTTTGACTGAGAGTCCCCCAGCGAGGCTCTTCCCCCATCTTCCTGCATCTCTCTTCCTAATGAAATTGGATGTGGGTTGTTTCCCTGCCTTCTGTGTGCTGTGCTCTGGTTGTGCCTGCAGGCTGTTTCCCTGCCTGTAGCTCCCGATGAATGAAGCATGTTTCGATTCTGCCCTAATGCTGCCTCTCTGACTTTCGCGAGCCAGAGCTGGGGTGTGATTTTGTTTTGCCCTTAATGTTTCTACCTGTCTCTGCTGTCTTAGGTTACTTAGAGATGGAAAAGTATTAGGAGCTGAGCAAGTCTGTTTGGTAGGTCTAAGACTTTTAACTGCATCTCAGATGCTCCTAAGTCTTCGTGAGACCATCAATTAATGCCTTGGTCCCAATATAAACACATATCTATTAAAGCTCAAATTCTTTTCAATCACGTTTCTGGGCAAGTCATCTGAGATCCATCCTGCATGCAGCTTCCTGCCGAGTTTTTCCCAAGTATGCGAATCAAGCAATTCCTCTTCACAAAACTATGGACAAATTTCCCTAATTGTTTCTAAGAACTGAGCAGTGAGCTGGACTCTTTTTATATTTTTCCATTTCTGTTTCATTTTTGTCTTCAGAATTACAAAATAAATTTCTTTCTCTAAAGACAAAGAGTTCCCCATGCTTAATGTCCCACGATTGAGCACTTCCTCTCTCTTAGTCTTGAAAGACCTGAGCTAAAAAAAACTCCATGACAGGCTTCAGACCCTCCAGAAAGACTAGCAGGCCTGAGTTTAGATCTCAGGAAAAGCCACACATTGCTCAAGGCTAAAGCCACTCTCAGACGACCCTCAGAGCAGCCAATCAAAGGTCATACACCTGGCATTCCTGAGCTCTGAGTAAGGGTCTGGGAGACTATAGATAGTTACTTTGTACAAACTAGCCAATCACTCACTGCTTGCCCAAACCCCACGTGGGCCCTTTAAACTCACCTGTAGTTGGTCATTTTCGAAAGATTCTCTAAGGTCATGATTGGGTCTTGCCAAATGTCACGAACACCCCCCAGATTCTGAATGGTCAATATTGTCACTATAGGTGCTGTACGATTGTGATTGGTGCTTGTGTAATGATGTGATGCATGTGTCATGTCCATTGCTACCACCTGTCCCCTCCCCCTATAAAAACCTGCTCAGCCATTGTTTCAGCTGCACCTTCCTGCCCGCTGTGTTGGTGAAGGTGTGAGGTCCCTGCTCAAGCTTGTAATAAAAGATGCTTTCGTCAGGTCTTTTGTAATAAAAGACCCTTTACATCGGAATCAGACTCCTGGTGGTCTCTGGTGGTCTCGTGAGCTTGGGCATTACACTCTCAAAATACTAATCCACAATATGCTAATCCACACATGTGATTTTTCTATGGGAGAGTGCCAAACATTCACTAGTTACCTTTCAATTCCACCATTGAGGGTCCCTGTCCCAGGAGCCACTTGTTGCCCACATCCAGCGCGGGTGGTGGAGATGAAGTTCCCCTCCGGTGGAATGAGCTGGCTGAGCATTAAAAGCCGAGAGAAATAAAATGGCAAAATAATCACAGAACACAGAAAATAGTTTCAAAAGCAGGGGCAGAACGGGACAACAAACCAGAAGGGTCTAGCTTCTAACACAATGGAGCCCGTGTGTGTTTTATTTATGTCGGGGTACTTCAAAGGTCTTCCATGGAATATTCTTTACCAAGATAGTAAAAAGGTGGGGGTGGGTAGGCTGGCTCAGTTCCTAACCAAATAGGCCCATTTCTGGTACTGCGATTAGAACTTCCCTAGTAGAGCGGAAGAGGCGGGGCACTTGCATTGGGTGGTCTTAGCTGTAGAATGCTACAGAAAGTTCACAATGCCAGCCCTATCTCCTCCCTGGCTGCCATGCCAAGAGAAGGTCCTCACACATTCTACGGATGGTTTCCCACACTGGATACCCTTCTACATGTTACATCGTATAATTAGGCTACAGGCTGTTGTTGAAATTATAACTAATGAGACCACGCAAGCCCTCAATTTATTGGCCAAACCAAGTACTCAAGTGTGCAATGCTATCTATCAAAACCACTTAGCTTTAGACTACTTACTTGCTTCTAAAGGTTAGCTATGTGGGGAATTTACCTGAGCAACTGTTACTTACTGATTGATGATGAAGACAAAGTCATAGAAGAAATTACAGATCCTATGAGAAAGATCACCCATGTCCCAATTCAGACCTAGAAGGACTGGAACCCCAGGGAATTATTTGGAGGATGGTTTTCAACATTTGGGAAATTCAAAACTCTCATAAGTGTTGTGGGTTTAATACTGGAGGCCTGCTTGCTCCTACTTTGTTTGTTACCCTAGTCATAAAATTTGTCTCCAGCCTCATGGACTCCGTGGTTGAGAGAAAGACATCTGTGCACATCATGATGTTATGGGAATATAAGCTGTTAAGTCAGGATGATGCTCTTTGATCCTGAAGGGATCCAAGCTTCAAAGTGGGGAATGTGGTAGAAGCCCTCTTCAAACAAAGAAAGGACTAGGTGGTGCACCATATTTGTGTGCACATGTGTAACTGTCAAGAAACATGGAACAACCAGTGTCAGCGTGTGTATGTGCAACTACATTCAACGTGGTGCAGCCAATGCCTGTGTGTGCCCATATACCTCTTCTGTAACCACGTGTGCCTGCATTCCTTAGACAAAGAGACAGCAACATGGCATACGCAGGCCTGTGTGCAATCCTGCTAACTCCCCCTTCCCCAAGCACCTGCACAGCTCTGCCACAACTTCCTTTTGAATTTATACTACAGAAAACCCTCACAAAATGTATTTTTCCACGTAGGGGAGAGAAAGGGGATAATATGTAGTGGAGAGAGGAAGAGGGAGATGAGCAGGGGCTTATAAGGTGAAGCCCTGCTGCATTCATGGGCTTAGCCTTTGAATGTGATTCTGCTGAATCTGTGCTAGCACAAAATAAAACACTGTTTCCTGTGCCCTATCCCTGTACGAGAATCCCACAATAACACCAGGGTGCCCTCAATTTGAAATAATCATCATACCTATGAAAATATGTTTTGGAGTGGCAATTCCTGAACTTATTCAAAAGGAATTTTGAACTCCATAAGGTATCATCGTGGTATGCACAAGATGCCAGACTCAGAGAGACCAGTGTCAGAACTTTTCTCTCCCCTGTGGAAGGGAGAGGGGAAAAAAGAAAAGAAAAAGGGGATATTATGAAAATAGAAAAAAAAGTATTGGGGTAAAAGACGGGGATTAGCAGAAGGGAGCAGGGAGGGCAAGGGGAGGTAATAGGCAGGGAAACAGATCAAATTATGTTATATGCACCACCTTGTATAATTACTATGCTCCAATACAAATATATTAATATTAAGGGGAACATGGCAGTTGTTCCTGTTTCTTATATAATAAAGCACTTGCTTAATTTTCAGAAAAATAAAAGAAGTTTGGTCTGATGATGACTCATCAGCTATGCCTTGGCTTCAGTGTTAGGCAGACACGGATTAGAATCCAGACTGCCCTGGGAGAATTGGCCAGACACTTCACCTCTAAGCCTCCTCGTCTAAACAGCAAGCATAAAAATAACCACCCACAACTGACATGCAAATCAAGAGATGATATGTGAAAAGGGTAGCCATGATGCTTGGCATATGTAAGTAGAAGCAGATGAAGTAAGAGGGAGCGACGTGAGGAAAAGTAAAGAGCAGGGGATCAAGCAGCAGATGAAAAAGAAAGGAGAGTGGACAGTGGCTGCCTTTCCTAACAGGAAGGAGGGCTTTTTATTTCATTGGTTCTTTACATTCCCAGTGTTACCTAAGTCCAAGCCCTTGTTACTGCACACTTGAATTACTGAAATGGATTCTTTCTGTCTTCTTGTCTTCAGCCTTTTCTTACCTTTAATTCTCATTAACTCTAACTAAGTTTAGTCTCGTCGTATTCCTAGTGGTGCCTGATAAGGAACCAAAATGGCTCCTCAAATGTCCACTCATCAATTTTCATACTTCAGATTCTTTAGAAGCAAATTCCTCCATCACAAATCACAAATCCCCCACCCAAAACCACATCTTCTGCTCTGGTAACACTAGCTTTCCTGAGGGTGCCTATCACCTGCCTGCGGTTGATTCTCAGTTTGGTTATCATTTTCTCATTCTACTCTTCTTCTCGTACACTTCAACTCTTCAAGGACTCACTCATTGACAAAGATTGATGGCAGATTGTGCTCATTTTCAACAGTATAGAATTTTATATTTAGGGGTAATAGTGACTTGTTTCATGTGTAAACTTTAATTGTCCAACTCTGGGTTTTTATGTGTATCTTTTGGTGTACAAAGTATTGTGCCAAGTGTTGTGCTGACTGGGTAGAAGATATTCAATCTGGTTGGTTTGCTTAAATCAAAAGAATGACTTCGATAATTATATTTCCAGGATAAAGCCCATTGCATCAGGTTGCTATGGGGTTAGATGAGAGCAAATGGGTTTTGCAGGGGGAAAACAGTTTTATAAACTCAAATTATAATATGTAGACCCCCCCCCACAACCCATTACTTTCTATGACTGTTTTAAGAATGGATAGGATAACAACATATTCATGGATATGAAGTATCCCTAAAAGGCATTTGTGTGTTCTCTCTGCCTTACTGGGGAAAAAACCAAATAAACAAAAGCATCCTTTAAAACCACTAAATATCAATCAGCCGAGCACTCAGCCCATGAGATACCCACGTGAAGTTCACCCATTGTTTTAGAAGTGAGTCATGTGTGTTTGGTACAAGATGGAGCATCGTATGTCAAAGCATATGGCTGCTGCTGAAGCCAAATGCAGATAGCATATGCTTGGAAGTAAAATATTTGTAAGTACTGTTACTTATCAAAAATTAATGAGAGTAACACTGTGTGTTTGTACTATTCTGGGTTTATAAACAGATCATCCGGGTTAATTGTAGAAACTGTTTTTGCAAAACAGTCAAGATTAGCTTTTTCAATATCTGATGCTTTCTTTCTACACCTTAACTCCCCACCCAGGCCTCCCTACACACCCACAGGCACACCACACATTCACTATGGGCAGGTATCAGAAACCCAATTAATATATCCTTTTACTCAGAGCTCCATTTTCCCTGCAGTGTAGGAAGTTAGTTATTAAATTTCACTTCTGGAAATATTCACATTTCCACTGGGCAAGGAATATCTGTGCATAGAAATGAAACCTACTCATCAAAAATGCACTATATGCATATTTTCATAAAGCTTCCTTCTTGGTAAAGTTTCTTTACTTATTTGACCCTGTGTGATAGACATTTTTATCACTATTTTATGGGTGACGGAAGTTTGGCTACTCTAGGTAAGTCCCTTTATCATTGGTTTTGATGGAACCAGACCTTCATCCCTTATCTGCTGTCTCCACCTTCAGGATAGTCTCTACTACATGGAGCTTTGTAGGATCCTTAGCAACTGATATTTGGACTAAATGCTTGATTGGTAATGAAAGCTGGAAGAGTTGTGTCCAACCTCATCAGCACCAGACCTGCTATTTGTGGCTTTCTGGAAACTGTTTGGGATAAAGAGGTTTGGCTACATCATCAAGACATACAGTGATGTCTCTGGCCTTGGCAACCCAGCAATATAAGTAAACATTTTTCTTCAAGGGTGATGACATTTCCTCTTTATGAACAAGCTGTGTTCGTCAGCTTTTCATTGTTGTGACTGAGATACCTGACAAGAACGACTTAGAAAAGGATATTTTTATTTTGGGATCATCGGTTTCAGAGGTTCAGACCAGGGTCAACTGGCTCCATTGCTCTGGGTTTGAGATGAAGCGGAACATCATGGTGGGAGAGCATGGTTGAGGAGGAAAGCTTCTCAGTTCATGGCAGCCAGGAAACAGAGAGCGAGGAGCCAGGTACAAAATTCACAAGGGCACATTCCAAACCTACTTCCTCAAGCCACACCACACCCACCTGCAATTACCAATCAGAAGACCGTTCAAACTAGTAATCCATCAAATGAATTAATCCACTGATTAGGCAACAGCTCTCATTTTTCAGAAGTGGGAGGTGATTAGGTCATGAGGAAAGAAACTCATGAATGAGATTTGAAACCTTACAAAAGAGGCCTCAGAGACTTCCCTCACTCCTCTACCACTTGAGCATACAGCAAGAAGACAGCCATTTATGAACCAGGAACAGGCCCTCTCCAGATACTGAATCTGCCAGTGTTTTGATCTTAGACTTGCCAGGCTCCAGAACTGTGAGGAATGAATTTCTGTTAAGCCTCTTAGCTTATGGCATTTTGTTATAGCAGCCCAAATATACTAAGATACTACATTAAACAAAGGTAAAAATTGGTGAAATAAACTTTAATACCATTTTTACTGGATATACCTCCTAATATATAGTAAGCTAATATATCTACTAATATATATCAATCCACTATGATACACTGTATCTACTACATGCAAGTACTATATCTCTCTCAGGTGCACATCTACTATATTTCCATGTCAACACATTGTCAATATAAAATCATTAAGATATTTGCATTAATACTATGTCTTTGGAGTACAGGAAGTTTACCTTAATTCAGATTAACAACAATTCAAGTGCTTAATAATTCATGTGACTCTTGGCTACCATGTTTGATAACCTAAAGCTAGAATACCTTATTCTACCTTCATTCCCTCTCCTTTCCATGGTCAAAGTTCTAGAAAATGTTAGTTCTTCATTCTGAACCATATCAAAATTCAACCTCCACAACCTCTAACATTTTGACTTTGCCCCACTTTTACACTGAAATGATTCGTTCCAAAATCCCTGACAACTTCCTCATTGTTACATGCAATGCCAGTCCTGTCTTCATTGGGAGCTCTGAACAGTCCAACAGGAGCACAAGAACTTGGCCAGGTGTTTCAAATGAAGGAAGTTTAATTCAAGGAGCCTATTTACAAAAATGTCAGAATTAAGAAAACCTAAAATATATTGGAGTATTGATTTTAAAGGATGAAATATAATGACTAATTATCTGGAGAAAAATCATGCAGAGTCTTGCAAGCCATGTTTAGGGATTTGGAGTGTTTGAAGGACTGAGGAGCAAGAACAGAAAGCAGGTTAGCATAGGAAGTAACTCCAGGAAATTTTACTATCTCTAGGGAGGATAAATTAGGTAGTAGGAAGTTTTATCACAATGCAGGAGCACACCTACAACTGACACTGGTAGCAGAGAACATTGCCATTCTTAAAACCATGGTTTGGGTGGTTTGAAAGCAGTTAATAAAAATAATAAATAATGAAATTATTAAACATCCTGCACAGGCCTTCTTCTATTTCTGCTCAATGGAAGAATTCATATATTCCCCATAGTTTCCCCTGTATTCAATTATTTTCATTATAATTGAATGCCCACTAGAGAAATACACTCGGACATACCATTTGCATCTGGAATTCCAAATGTTAGAAATTGAAGTCATCCTCTCTCTCCTCAACAACACCCTTCGTCCTCCATCACTGTTACTCTATCTCAGCCAGTGGATGACATCATAATTCAGGCAGAAACTCAAAATTTCCTTTTCTTTCCATATCTAATCAATAAATCATGCTGAACTTACTAACAACTTCTCAAAATTGCCCTCTTCCAAGACCCACTGATGTTTCCAGTTCAAGTCATTATCTTCCTTGTAACAATGATTAGGTAACTACATTAGTCTCCTAATTGGTTTCACTGTATTTAATTCATTTTTTTGCATCGTATTTTGAGTGATTTCCTTAATATACAGATTCCAAACACATCATCTTTCTGCCTACAACCCTTATTAGACCCTATAAAATTTCTCTCTGCTTACATTACCAACCTCATTTCGTGTCATTTCTTGCTTTTCTTGGAGGTCAACTCTTCAATAAAACTGAATTAATTTCATTTCCAGCTTCCTCTTTATGGAGGTTAGTTCATTCTGATCCCTTCTTTTGAATGGAACGTGCCCCTCTTCCTCTCCTTTGCTTCAGTCCTCACTCTGCCCCTTACCCAAATGCTCCTACTTATAGTTCAGATGTCTAAATATATTTTCCTTCATCCAAAAAGATATCCTTGTTTCCTGGCTCACCGAATTCCAAAATATCATAACAGAAAAGGAATTATATAAACATAAATTCTCTATCTTAAGTACTATCCTACTCTCTAAAATATAATCTCTTGGAGTAAGAAACTTAATTTTCTCCTCCAGCACAATATTTGGCAGGTAACATGGGTTCAGTGAGTTGTTTTTAAACAAATGGGTGGATGGACATGCAGCTAGATGGAGACAAGTACAAATTTACCTAGCATTTTTTAATGTCCACCATTTTTCATGCTGATATGTTGCTTCCACACAGAGTACTCATAGAGTCCATCCTATCTTCTTGGACATAAAACATAAACTTTAAAAGATCATATTAATTGCAAGTTATTTTCTCAATATGCCTTTCCTCAATTATCAAGCAAGGTGGCATAAAAAGCTCTATGCCATGGGAAGATTTGTGAATTCCTGGATACCTATGTCTCCCTATATGTGGTTCTTGGCTTCATTCAGACTACAAATGACTCAGAGCAGGTTGTATTCATGTTTGCAGTTCTCACAGTGCCCAAAACCTAGTTGTGCCTAACAGTTTGGTGAATGAAATAAGAAAATTCAATCATAAGTGAAAACATAATTAACAAAAATTTGTGTTTTAAGAAACAATACTTGGATGTAAATTTTGCTCAAGCATCATTTTCTTAAGGCAAAGAAGGCTGATATCAACCTGAGAAAGCAGGTCATTGAGTTTGGGAGTAGTTGCAATTGCTCTGCAAAAAAGCATGAGAGCACAGGGCTTGTGCAATTGCCCTGAAAAACCAATGAGTCTTTGCAAATGTTCATGAACTCAGAAAACTATTAAGTCTTCTCCACAGCTTGGATGCTTAAACCAAACAATTAAATTAATAAGGAGAAAAGGGTATGTGAAAGAATTCTACTTCTAATATTCATTACATTTTACAGACTTGACTTGGGACCATCAATGGACACAATTTTGGCATTCCTTAAGTTGTCACTCTTTAAATCATAAAATGTGAAATTGGAAAAGGGCCTTGAAATTTATCTTGTTCAACTCCCCCACCCATCCCAGAACTTTTTGTTATAGATAAGTACTTTGGAACTCAGAAGAGCCAGGCAACTTTCCCAAAACCTCACAGCTCTTGTGACTGTACTGGGACTCCAACTCAAGTTTCCATGAGTAAAATGAAAGCAACAAATATCCTACATGAAAATGTACTGAGTATTTGAAAGTAGCGATGCATTGTAGCATATAGGCCTTTTTTCAAGAAATGTAATTGTTCATACAAAGACTGACTTGAACATAAATTTCTGCCAAGATATATCAGCATATACCTGGTGGTGCTGAGCACTACTTTCAGTTATGAAATTGAAGTGAAAACAGTAAACTAAAAACAGCATATGAAACAAACTGCTAGAAGACCTCGTCTCCAAATTATAGTGACATCTCAGGATAATTCTATTGAACCTTTTTCCGACTGAAGGAAAACACACACACACACACACACACACACACTACTCCACCTTAAAACTAGGCAATTGATTTAGAAAAAAATTGAACACAAGGTGATTATAACAAGGTGACCTAGCATAGCAATGGGAGGAGGAACTGCAAAACAGTGCCCACATGTGCATTCTGGCTCTCCCTACTTCTACCCAATTTTTCTGTAAGGACATGATATCTGTAGTTGACCCACATAGTGCTCTACCAGATGCTAAATTGTCAGTTGGGCAGCCACAAGGCTGCAGTGAAGTTAGGAATAAATGTGTTTATTAGCATCCCCCTTTACTGCCATCCAAAACATTCACATGAAAACACCCACTGTACTCCCTGCCCACCCCTCCATCTGCACGCTGGTTTGCAAAGAGAAAACTCAAGCTGGAAACTCTCTTTGAACCTCCTATATTCAGTTCAACCTCCTGAGTAAAGATGCTAGCTGCAGTGCTGTAGTCTGAATGTTTATGTCCCCCTAAAAATTCAGATTGAAAGCTGATCCCTGAGGTGATGGTAATAAGAGGTAGGACCTTTGGGGAGGTATCTACGTCCTGAGGATCAAGCCTTTGCAAATGAGATCAACATCCTTATCTAGTAGGCCCAA
Organism: Geosciurus inauris; assembly: GCA_004024805.1. Lineage (NCBI taxonomy): Eukaryota > Metazoa > Chordata > Mammalia > Rodentia > Sciuridae > Geosciurus > Geosciurus inauris. Next base: position 48,385 of record PVHX01007638.1, read on the forward strand.
GGGAGCTCATTTGCCACTTCCATTCTGTGAGGGCACACATAGAAGATACCATCTATGAACCAGGAAACTGGCCTTCTCTAGACTCTAAATCTGCTGACACCTTGATCTTGGACTTCTTGGCTTCCAGAACTGTGAAAAATGAATTTTATTATCTGTAAACCACCTTGTTTATGATATGGACTAAGATATCCTTGGAAGAACAGTTCATTTCCACGGGAGGGTTAAATGACACTCCACACTGTAGCCAGGCTTCTGTAAAGAGCCATGTACTGCCCTAGGAAAGTGAATGCATTCACTAACCAGGTGCAGCTGATGGGGCTAATTCAATGGAGCCGCTGCCCTGAGTAAGCCTTCCCAGGCAGCAGGCGCATGGAGCTCTAAACTAGTGCAGGCTGGATGTTTTTAATTCACCCACTCTAATCATGATGGATTGGAAGAAGATGCAAAGCACTCTACCTTTGTCAGCCTTAATGGTAATCAACCATTTCAAGAAAATAGAAATCTTGAGAAATTCTGCTGAGGACACCAACAGGGGCTGGTGGCTTATTCTTGGCAGAGGAGATTGCACATTTGTATAAAATCTTTAGATCTCAAACACTTTTCATTTTCTGATAAAAAGAAATAGTTCATGGTTCAGATATCTTTTATTAGCTAACATTTGAGTAATTATACAGGATAATAACCAAAATGATGGGTGTTATCCACTTGAAAGAGATAATATCTTGTGGGGAAAAATAGGTCAATACGTAATATTTGGCCACATTAATTGAGTAATTTTGTACACTTTATTTGTTCACAAAAGGCCCTTCAGGAGATCTCTGAATGTTCAAAATATACAATTTCCCCTTCACTAATGAAAATTTGAGTAAAACCAGTTGGCCAAGCAGCTATCTTATGTAGTAAACTCCAGAGACTTCCCCTTGTTTTCTCATGGACATATGATTATCCACTGGAACTTCTGGAGGTTCAGAAAAAGATCTGATCACATAGGCCCAGCATCGGGACATGAGAAAAGAAAGCCCTTTCCCTTTCTCCCCAAATCACCCCAAACCATATGCTTCGCAATGATTTTATTTGGTTATGAGATTAGTGAGTTGAAATGCTCTGTTTGATGTCACTCAATTCAACAGATATTTATTAAACATGAAGTATTTTCCTTTCGTATTCTTAGTCAGCTTTCGTTCATGTCCATACCTGAGATAATCAAGTTACACAGAAGTTTATTTTGACTCATGAATTCAAAGGTTTTAGTCCATGGTGACCTGGCCTTGTTTTTGGTCCTGTAGTGAGGCAGCATATCATGGCTAGCCGTGTGTGACAGAATAAAACCATTCACCTAATGACCAAGATATAAAAAATAGAGAAAGAGATCAAGGTCCCACAATCCCCTTTGAAGGCACATGGTCAATTATCTAAAATGTCTCACTATGCCCTATCTGTTAAAGTTTCCACCAACTGCCATTAATGCCACACTGGGGATCACGTTTTATTTAATGTGTGGGCCTTTGAGGACACTCAAAACTAAAACTATAGAAACTATATACAATAATATTTAAGATGAAAATTTTTCTCAGCTTGATGATTTTAAATGTATTTGAAAGAGTTACAAAATGAACGATATGAGACAATTTTAAGTGGTGAAGACAGGAAGTATTAAAGCCACCAGGTGAAAATAAGTGAGTGAGAACCAGAGACATTGAAGGTCTTTACTTAGAATGAAAATAGAATGGATTAGGGGTGTAGCTCAGTGGTAAAGCACTTGCCTAGCACACCCAAGGCCCTAAGTTCTAATCCCCAGCACCCTAAGAAAAAGGAGAAGAATGACTAGAAAGAAAATAGAGCTGGGATCTTGAAGAACGAATAAACTTTTAATAAGTGCAAGAAAGAGAAAGACTGTAAATGAAGTATTATCAAATAAAATGGGACCGAGAAAGAATAGAGAACAATAATCTGTACAGAATTTCTTTTAGAAAGTTTTAGAGATAGGTAGGGAGACAAAGATAGGTTCTTAAATAGCTGAGCATTCAAAACTATTATTTGAGAAATAACTACTCTCGAATTCTTTTGCAATTACTTTAGCAATCATCTTTCTATTAACATCCTTCTTTCCAGGGTCAAGAGGGCAAATTTGTGTCATGGATCTTCTCAGAATCTTCCTGAGGAAGAAATGTATGTGTGGAAAGATGTTTGACGGAGCCCAAACATGATCTTCTTGAACTTATTCTGGTGTATTTTCTTTTCCATGTTTCCATCCCCTCTTAGATAAGACTCTCTCACTGAGGCCATAGAAGATTGAGATGAAATTTGGCTGTAAACTGACACTTTACTAAAAATTCATTGTTTCTATTTCAGTTCCAGTTCTTACTTAAAGTCACCTCATGCATAAGTAGGATGAAAAGTCATATTAGGGTCAGCTGAAGACTTCAAGAATAACCAGTTATCCTCTAGGATTAAAGTACCATTCCCAGAGGTCTTCAGTTTTAAAAGAAATGTATTCCTTCTTTCATTCAGTGCCCATTTATTGGATACCTTCTCTGAGCCTGCACTAAGCCAAAAGAGCTAAACTAAAAATTAGCAGGGAATGATGATGAAAATGAGTTTCCTTTTATTTACCTCCAAGTACCTTGATCACAGTGGAACTTAGTCAAGTATTGTTTGAAGCCACACCTCGTGGATCTCCTCGACGAGTTGAGGTCCTAAGAGACGAAAAGGGGTTTTGGGGGAAGATGAAGTAGGGTCTCACAGGATGAGGCTTTGGGGTTCCAGGAGATGAAAAGGGGTCTTTAAGGAAGACGATGTGGGGTCTCACGGGACTAGGTTAGAGTTGACGGTCTGCGGAGTCACTCCACCCAGACTGGGGGTGGGGGGGGGAAGGTAAGACTGCTCTTCAGGAGCAAGAAGCAGAACCTGTTTAATCCAGGAAGCACAGAGGCTTATATAGGGTCGTCAGACCAATCACGCCGGGAGGTTACAACCAATGAGGCACGCTCTGCTGGGCATGCGTTTCATCACCATAGAATGGGAAAAGAGGGAAGGGAGGGGTTGAAAGTATAGGGAGTGCTCCTACAGTCAAGCATCAGCTGCATAGAACATGACTTGACATCTGTAGGTGTGATTCCTAAATAAAGGTTTCCTGACAATATGCCACTATCCAGGAAGGAACTGGAGGATTGGTAAGTACAGTGGGCACAGAATGAAATCAAGGGCTATTGGGGCAGAAGAGAAGGAATTCCTAAAAGAAACTATTCTTCCTTTCATGTCTGACCTGAGGTTGAGCTTGCTGCCTGTGCTATATTGGAATTACACATTCTTTCTCACATCTGGTTCAAGGCCCAGCTGCATAAGGTGTGCACATATATTTTGAACACCCCCCAGAGGACCTGATCTACCAATAGGACCCATAAATGTTACATTTTGAGAGATTAGGAGGTCCTAAAATTGCATATCATTGGCAGAGACATTAGGCAAACAGCTTCTGTGTGTGGTCAGGGTAGTCTACCCATCCCTGGGAGAACAAAAAAATAGGCAAAAGAGACCAGGGAAAAAAGAAAGGAAAAAATTTCCTTTACTTCTGGGTTTTCATGGTCAGAAAGGGAATATCAAAATAATTTTAGCTGTCTGATGAATGGTGAAATATTCCAGGCAGGGAGCTTCAGAGCTCAAAGAGAATTAATTTTATAGTTGTCTGCCAATTTTTTTCTTCCCCATCTCTCCCCCGCGGAAATGCTTGTGTGTTAGTCACATACTGGATGAATAAAATGAGCATATAGCCTGCTGTTCAGGGCTGGGGTTGTGGTCATCTTCTGCTTTGGAAGAGAGTCAAGGACTAATTAGGCATGTGTCGCTTCCTATCAAGTTTTGACAATCTGGAAATTTGGTGTCAGTGCAGGGAGAGGCCTGCTGGTGGAGGACCTTGGGTTAGGAGAGGCTGTTTTTGAGGCTGAGAAACTTTAAAAAAATTAAGCATCTGTTATTATTTGCCCTATCGCATGTTTCCTGCATCTCCAACATCAGTGCTGTTAATGGCAAATGACTATATTTAGCAGGAATGTTTCTTTAAAAAATGTATTCTTGACCTCCTGCTTTGGTTTTTTAAGAATTTCTCAGAGTAAGTTTCAAAGAAAGAATGGGATTCAAAAATGTTTCCCAAGTATTTCCAATGACTACCCAAGTTTAGCATCTACACTGCAAAATGATGATGAGCTTTTAGCTAAAAGGGGCACTTATTCAAGAGTAGGCATGCAGCCGGGCGCGGTGGCTCACGCTTGTAATCCCAGCACTCAGGGAGGCTGAGACAGGAGAATCGCGAGTTCAAAGCCAGCCTCAGCAACGGCGAGGCACTAAGCAACTCAGTGAGACCCTGTCTCTACATAAAACACAAAATAGGGCTGGGGATGTGGCTCAGTGGTCAAGTGTACCTGAGTTCAATCTCCAGTACCAAAAAAAAAAAAAAGAGTAGGCATGCAAGTAGAAATGCTCTTCTGTTACTGTGGACTCATTCTGGAGGCTGTCAGGTAGGTAATAAAGTTTCCCATTTACTTTGTAAGACCCTCTATTAAGGTCATAGGTGTCTAACATTAAACAGGATAGAGTAAGCCCTGATTTTGTCTTAATGTCAGAATGGCTTCAGTGTACAGACATGGTAAACAGTGCCTTTCTTTTTGCCTCTGTTTTGGGACTATTTCAATACATTCCCAGATTTTCTCTGCATTAATAATATACAGGGAGAGGGCATGGAGACAGTAAAGATGGTGGAATGAGATGGACATCATAGCCCTAGCTTTATGTATGACCACATGTATGTTGTGATTCTACATCACATACAACCAGAGAAATGAAAAGTTGTGCTCCATTTGTGTACAATGCATCAAAATGCATTCTGCTATCATGTATACCTAAGTAGAATAAATTAATTAATTAAATTTTTAAAAAAGAATATACACATGAAATCATGTACACTATGCTTCATAGTATTCTTCAGAATATTTCAAATGGAATTTTAATGATATTCAATTCTAGCCCCAAGACTGTATTTTAGAAATTAATCCTTTCATAAAATACTATTCAACATTTTGACTCCTTAACATCTTATTTCAGATGTCTTTACATCTGAAGACACATTCCTCTTTATTGAACATGTTAAAAAATCACTCTCCAAAGACATGTTGATTGATATTTTATTTTCTCAGCCTCTAAATAATTAAACTCATCTTCAGATAATGACCACCAGATCAAGGAGAATCAAAAATATTGAACATATCTTTTACAAACATGTAGAGATGTGATGGGTGAAGGCAACACTGAGACCTGAGTGCTGTTTTTATCCACTTTCACACAGAAGAATACATCCAGCCTCTACAATTAATTACAGAATAATTGTATGAGAATAACAGAGGGATGCAACAAGGGTCATATCTGAGCCAGTCTCTAGGGCTCAGCTTCCCCACTTTTTAAAAAGTTTTTGATTTCTTTTTTTTAACACAGCAGAATGCTTTTCAATTCACAGTACACCTACAGAGCACAATTTTCATTTCTCTAGTTGTACACAAGGTAAAGTCACACTATTCTTGTCTTCATACATGTACCTAGGGTAATGATGTCCATCTCATTGCACCATCTTTCCTACCCCCATGCTCCCTGCCATCCCCTTTACCCTGTCCAAAGTTCCTCCATTTCTCTTATGCCTTCTACCCCGATTCCCATTATGGATCAGCATTCACTAATCAGAGAAAACATTTGGCCTTTGGTTTTTTGGGATTGGTTTACTTCACTTAGCATGATATTCTCTAAATCCATCCATTTACTTGCAAATGCCATGATTTGATTCTCTTTTAATGCCAAGTAATATTCCATTGTGTATATGTACCACAATTTCTTTATCCATTCATCTATTGAAAGGTACCTAGGTTGGTTCCACAGTTAAATATTGTGAATTGTGCTGTTATAAACACTGAGGCGGCTGTGTTACTGTAATATACTGTTTTTAGGTCTCTAAGGTATAGACCAAGGAGTGGGATGGCTGGGTCAAATGGTGGTTCCATTCCAAGTTTTCTAAGGAATCTCCATACTACTTTCCAGATTGGTTGCACCAGTTTGCAGTCCCACCAGCAATGTATGAGTGTGCCTTTTCCTCCACATCCTCGCCAACACTTATTGTTGTTTGTATTCTTGATAACTGCCATTCTGACTGGAGTGAGATGAAATCTTAGAGTGGTTTGGATTTGCATTTCTCTAATTACTAGAGATGTTGAAATTTTTTCATATATTTGTTGGTCAATTGTATTTCTTCTTCTGAGTAGTGTCTGTTCAGCTCCTTAGCCCATTTATTAATTGGGTTGTTCGGGGTTTTTGTGTGTGTGTGTGTTAAGTTTTTTGAGTTCTTTATATATCCTAGAGATATGTGCTCTATCTGACATGTGTGTAAAAAATTTCTTCCCCAAATGTAGGCTCTCTGTTCACCTCATTGATTGCTTCTTTTGCTAAGAAGAATCAGCTTCCTCACTTTGTGACAGAGTGTCCTTGGTGATATTTTAATGCCTCACTTCAGCACTGGGTGCTTCAGTGGATTAAGGTCTAGTTACCACTTACCAAGGTGAAAGATTCTCCAGAGGTAGTCTCTCTGCTTGAAAAGAGCTTTGGTGTTCACCCTAGTGCAGAGACTCTATTTTTGAGTGACTTCTTCTGCCTTAGCCATTAACTTTTATTATAGTTTATCCCCCTCCCTAACCCTTCAACCCAGAATTCATCAATAGAGACAACCATGATTATAATTAATGATGGATAATCAGTGTATATGCAGGTGTCAAAAGTGTCTCAAACAAGGACTGACATATGTTGAGAAATCAGTGTCTATTTAGTAGAAGGACTCTCCTGGTTGGTTAAGATTTCAAGGTCAGACAGCAACCAATTCTCAAATACTGGCACAAAGCACAAGAAACCCAGGGTACTTAATTCCTCTGCAAAATTTCTTCATTTATCTTTGCTTACTATAAATCATTAAAGGCAAAGAAAATAAGAAACCCAATTAGGAAAGTATAGCCAATAAGATATACTTAGTTGTTCCTGAAAATAAGGAGATATTAAATAAAAAGGGGATCCCAGTATGATAATGTCACTGTAGTATTTTTTTAAGATTAATCTAATGTCAGTTGTTATATAGTTAGAAACCAAAAGGAAAATGTAGACAGAACAATGAGTTGCCAAAGTGGAAAGAAAAAATAAAAATAAAAAAGACATAGTCACTGAGTTAAAAGAGAGAGAGAGAGAGAAATAATATCCGATATTAACTTGGCTCAAAATATCTATGATGGCATTACAGAGATTTTGTTTTTCTACTTAGCCCCAGTATGATATAATTTTAGCATAGGATGTAAAACTTCTTCCTTTTTAACATCTCTTATTTTTTTCCTTTAAAAAATTCTACTGTTATTACTCTAATTCAGAAATAAACTACACTTTGCAGAGGGTCTCTGATTTTCCTACTTTGTTTCAAAGTGTGTTTCCCTGATCTGTAAGATCATCATTTCTTGAGAATTTATTGCAAAAGAAATATTTACAACTCCATTGGAGACTGACTAAATCAGAATCTCTGGGAATAGGGAGCAGCCATCCATGTTTTAGTAAGTTTTAAAAGTCACTGAACTGGTTCACTCTATAGTCATATCCTTCTAAACCTTGGACACATAGCAAACACATGTATGTTTTTTAATTTTTCACTTGTACCAGGCTTGTTTAGGAAGACCTCTCTAGTGTCACAACTTTCCAAATGGTAACTCAGAAATTCAAACTGTTCCCATCATATGGCTCCTACTCTCTCCAGTGGGGCCTATAGAAAGCGAGAACTGGAGAGTTACAGCCTATTAATAAATCAACCAGAAAAACAGTCTCCTCAAATCTCATTTCCTTGGCTAGAGATAATCATGCAACCTGTCATACTTACAAGGAAGTTGGGGAAGACACAGTATTGAATGAAGATCAAATATGTCTGCCATGACTCTTAGTTAATGTATTTAGTGACAGTCTTTTTCTGGTTCCAGCCAGTCCATATAGGGGCAAGAGGACAATTCCTCCAACTGAAGACTTTTCCTTTTCTGAATTCTCAATTTTCATACTCTACAGTTGAATGGATACGTTTAAATGATTGTCACGATATTTAACATTTTTCAGAGTTCAGTGCCTCCTACTTTTCTAATGACTGCACCTAAACACAAATGCACAATTTTAACTTTGATAATCTATCCACTGTCTGTCTTTTCATCCTTCATAAAAGGATGTATCCCTGCTTCATTTCCCAGTGTCTTCCTTTTCTTTCTTCCCACCACATCTTTCCCAACTTCTAAGACTGCAGTCGGCAACTCATTGACATGAATACCTCTACTGGGGAGCCCATGCCCTCAGAATGATATACCTGGAGAACAGAAACCATGTCCACACTATTTGTCCTGAACCCTTGGCCACTGCCTCTGGACCCAGAGGTAGACATGTGCCCAAATGGGACATTCAGATTTTCTAAGCAAACATATAATGATATATTTTCAGTAACACTACAGAGGCTACTGATATTATAAGTGATGTCTCTTCCATGGGTCATCCTCTTAATGAGGCATCATTATTACCAGGTAGAGTCCTTAACATTGCCATAAAAAAATACACTTGAGGGGACAAGGAGCTGCCCATATGGCAGATTAGATGCTGAGAGGGGTACAAACAGAATTGGTTCTGATTCTGCATTATCCAGCTATTTAAGATTTTGTCTTGAAGATAAATGCAGATTATTTTAGACCTTGGTTTTATTCCTGTATAAAGAATCAAGGTTAATCCTAGCATTCATGGATAACTGAACGTCCTATCTCATGAACAGGGATTATAAAGAAACCTGCATTTAACTAAATGTATAGATAGGATTATGCATAGATTATGTTCAGGCTTCCATCTAATATAGTGTGCATAAAAAGGAGCTCTCATGTGTTCCATTTCTTTGTAAGCTCATAGATTTCACAAAAATAATAAGTTTGATTCTAGCATCCATCGTTAGTTCATCTGTGCCTGTTAAAGATGTTGAAAGCTTCCCACAAGACTATCTGTTAGTTTCCTAGTTAGGGAGGAAGAAAAAAAAAATTCATCACTTCCTTGTGTTTAACAGGACCAAGTAGTTTCCAAATCAATTCTCTAGTTCCCACAATGGAAACTATTCCTTTAATTAGAGTTTGCCATATCATAGCTTCTGCTTGTTAGTCCATTATTTCCAGCCTAAATTTCAGACAAGACATTAATCCACTAGGTCTTTTAATGAGTTTCCAGAATTCTCTGAGATGGAGATAATACTCTGAGGTTAAATAACTGAAATAGCAGTTGACCTTCATCTTCTTCTCAAATTCAGATATAATTAATTCCTCAGCTGCTTACAGCAGGTTGCTCTATGGAGATTCCTGTATTACTGACCTTGGTCCAGACTTTGTCTCTTTTGCATTAATTTTGTAAGAGGTTGTCCACTTAGGGAACACCATCATCCCAAGTGAGGTTGATCAGTATATGCTTACTTTGCGTATTTTCCAAAAAATAAACAGATTGGAATACATTCAAGATTATACGCACAAAGGACATTACTTTTACCATCTATACAGTTGGTCATAAGAATATTTTCATTAACTTTTTGAATATATCATTTAATTGTTTGAAGCACTCTACCAGCTTTTTTATTTATACTTTATCCACAGTAATGATTTTCAAGTCTTTGTATTTCTTTGGAATAGTTTGATTATGGCCTTGTCTACTAAGAAGTAGAGGTAAATTATAAGTGTTTTTTTATTGAAATAAGAAAGTTATGTTTGCATAATTTTCACAAAATACTGAACTCAAGACAGCTTGATATTAAATAAATTGTTAATGAAAAATGTGTTGATAGAAAATTGCTTATGTTTATGTTTGAATGATGATTTTTAAAATAAAAATAAAATGAAAAATTCACAGTATAGAAATTTACAAGGAAATGAATAAAACAAAAGTATTTGTGCTCATTTAAATGTATGGCAACTAGTGAATATCAGTTTAAATTATTCTCTCTGATATTTTATCACATTTTATATGAATGTCATAAGACTGTAAAAGTTCACCTTTTTCTATTTCTAATCTAAAAACTTGCCATTTTCAATTACCCAGTCTTACATTCATAATTTAATGGATATATTGTGCCCCAGTAGATAGTGATACCAGAACTAATAATTGCACTACAATTGAACATTTATATTGTTTTAGATTCTTTACAATTATAACTGAAATCAAGATTTTATGTACTAATACATAAAAGTTTTCTAGACTTTGATTTTAACTTCTTATAATAAAATTCAGAAATATTAATACAGAATCAGAAGATACAAACTCTTTTTGGTAGGGTTTTTTTTTTTAGTGCAGTTTTGGGTTCACAGAAAGTTTGAGCAGAGGGTATAGAGATTTCCTACATACCTCCTGCCCCCACAAATGCATAGCTTCCCCCCATTAACAACATCCCCAACTCTGATTAATTGCAATCAGTAAACCTAAATTAATACAACATTGTTGCCCAGTCTAGAGTTTACATTCACCTATATGAATAATGTCACACCCTCAACTACCTTTGTGCTCCTTCTTTTCATCTTTTTGTCTCCCCAGTCCCTGAAAAATACCGATCTTTTTCTGAACCCATGGTTTTGCCTTTTCCAGAAAGTCATATAGTAGAATCATACAGAGGAAACCTTTACAGAAGAGCTTCATTCACTTAGTGATATGCCCTTAAATTTCCTCCATGTCTTTTTGGCTTGATAGCTCATTTCATCTTAGTGCTTTATATTCCATTGTCTGAATGTACCACAGTTTGTTTACTCCATTCACTTACTGAGTGACATATGAGCTGATTATAAGTTTTGGCAATTATGAATAAAATCACTATAATCATCTGTGTGTAGGATCTTGTGTGGATATAGTTTTCACCTCCTTTGGGAACTACCAAATTATATGATAAGAGTGTGGTTTATTTTGTTATGAATGAGAGTTCATGTTACTCCACATGCTTGCCAGGAGTTGGTGTTATCAATGTTCCGGATTTTAGCTATTTGAATAGGTACATAATAGCATTGCATTGTTTCTTCAATTTACATTTCCCTGGTGACTCATAATGTGGAGCATTTTTTCATATGTTTATTTAACATCTGTAGAACTTCTTTGATGAGGTGACAAGGTTTTTGACCCGGGTTTTAATCAGGTTTTTTTTTTTTTACTCACTCGTTATGGTTTGGATATTAGGTGTCCCCCCAAAGTCCTGTTAATGCAGGGATATTCAGAGATGAAATGATAGGATTATGAGAGCTGTAACCTAATCCGTCCATCTCTGTCTGAATGGACTGACTGGGTATATGCAGGTGCAGCATGAATGGAGGTGCTGTGCCCTCCCTGGAAGGGTGCATATTCCTTGTGGCCTCTTTCCTCTCCCTCTCTCTCTCCCTCTCTCCTTCCTCACCGCTCACCCCACCACCATGAACTGAAGTTTTCCTTTACTAGGCCCTTCCCCCAGGATGTGCTGCCTTACTTTGGTCCCAGAGCAATGGACTCTGCCATCTATGGACTACGACCTCTGAAACCATGAGTCCCCAAAAACTTTGCCTCCTCTAATTGGTTTCTTGTTGGATAGTTTGGTCACAGTAATGAAAAAGCTAACTAAAATAAGTTCTTTTATTATTATTATTTTTTTTTAATTGTAGATAGACACCATAACTTTATTTTATTTATTTATTTTTATGTGGTGCTGAGGATCAAACCCTGTGCCTCACACATGCTAGGCAAGCACTTTATCACTGAGCTACAACCTTAGCCCCTAAAACAAGTTCTAAGCATTGTTTATATATTTTGGATAAGGATCATCTGTGGATTTTGCAAATATTTTCTCTCAATCTGTGGCTTGTTCCCCCCCCCACCTCTTGACAGAGTCTTTCAGAAATCACAAATTTTAACTTCTTTCTTCTATAGACTGTGACTTTGGTATTTATCTGAAGAGTCATTGCCAAACACAAGGTCATCTACAGCTGTAGAGTTTTTCGGACATTTTTTTTTTAACAATTTGAGGAAGTTTACTTCTACCTCTGATAGACTGAAAGATTTTAATCATGACTTGGATTTTACCAAGTACTTTTTCTGCATCTATTGAAATGATCATATAATTTTTCTTCTTTAGCCTGCTAATACAATGGGTAGCAATAATTGATTTTCTAATGTTTAAATGGCCTGGAATTCCTAGGATAAACTCTATTGGTGGAGTATAATTCTTTTTATACTTTGTTGCCTTCAATATACTAATAGTTGAGGAATTTTGTATCAGTATTCAAGAGAATATTGATTTGTAGTTGTCTGTTCCTATCACGTCTTTGCCTAGCTTTGGTAATTGTGAGTACCGGCCTCACAGAATGACTAAGGAAGGGTAGGTACCCTCTGCTTCTATTTTCTAAAAGATATTCTAGAAAGTTGGTGTAATTTCTTTCTGAAATCTTTGGTAGAATTCACTAGAGAATGCAGGTAGGCCTAGTGTTTTCTGTTAGAAGGTTATTAATTATCAATTCAATTTTTAAAAGTATATATAAACCTACGTCACTTGTCTAATTCTTTCTGTGTATTTTGTGAGACTGCATCCTTCAAGAAATTGGTCTATATGCTATTGGTTATCAAATGTATAGGTACAGAGTTGTTTGGAGTATTCCTCTCTTATCCTTTTGATGCCGTTAGTACCTGCAATGATGATGTGCCAGGTAAAAGGAACTGCTGTAAGTAGTACTTTAGTAATGGGATGGTAGGATGCAGGAGGGGGGACATTGGCTACTCTGTGATTAGATCTCACTCAGAGTTTCAGGATTGCTAACTTCACACATGCTGTCCCCACCTCCCTTTAGATAGAACAGAATATCTAGAATGAGCCCGATTACTTATTTTCTTTTTTCCATGTGAAAACTAGAGGGAGCTGGAGTTTAATATTTTCCTTCCCCTAGGTCAGATGATAAAATCTCTGTGGGTTAGGCCTGATTAAACACTTTCTCCTCAAGGCAGAAGTTAAGAAGAGCAGTGTTCTGGTGTATTTCGAAGTCATTCCTTTCCCCATGCCTCAGAAGAAGCACCAAGGGATTTTTCTGGTTTTCACTGGGGGAACCTGGTAGAGCTCCAGGAGGTAATACAAAGACTGGTGCCCTTGGAGCTTTATCCTCAGACTTGTGCACACAGTCTGAAGCAGCGTGCTTATTCCAGTTCAGGTGTCCCTACTGAGTACTGATTCCTGCAATTATTTCTGTTTATGGGTTTCTGTTCTGGTACCTTGTGATTCTTTGTGTTCGCCTTTTGATCTCCAATTCTCCAAGCAGTCATTTGCCTTGTAACCTCCTTTTCTGATCATTCGAAGTTTTACTAGTTACTACTATCTTCCCATTAATAACAATCTATTCATGTCACTGTATTTAAATGATTAAGGGTATAGTGCCATTGTTATTAACTTTACATTTAACATAGTGAAGCCCCTCATACCTTCAGTAATTATGTTTCCAATATGTGTCTTTTTATTTTCTTTGTAGGGAAGATTGCAGGAAGTACAGGTGCTTTTAACTTCAAAGAAGTTAAATATATCTCTGTATTTTTAAAATTTTTAGGTGGCATGTATGAATACCCATCTTCATTCTTCCTCTATATACCTGTGCTTAATTATACTCTTTTCAAGGGTAAGAGTCCTTCTATAAACTATTATATAAATATATATAATTATATTACTGTTCGATAATTATATGATTATATAACTATATAACTTACATATAACAGTTTATATAGCAGTTATGTAAATACATATTATATAAACATAATGCTATATATTATATATAATTATATAAATATAATTATAAAAATATATTAATTATATATTAATTATCTATAATTTATATATTTATGATATAACATATAATTAATATATGTTATATATTAATTTTATACAATTAATATATAAATTGTATAATATATATCATGAATATATATTAATTATATTTTATGTATAATATATAATTACTATATATTATACATAATAAGATGTTTATATATTATATGTAAATTTTATAAAATCATAATGCATGATATATTATATATTATATATAACAAATATATAAATAAATATAAATATATAGGTATACATTTTATATGAATATATAAATCTTAATAAATTTATAAATGTATGTAAATGTATATAATTAATATATATTTATATATTTACAAGTATGTATAATATATAAATATATAATTATATAAAAAGATATATAATTTATAGATAATTGAATTATGATAGCTTTAACCTAATCTAATCATTGCATTACTACATTTGAATAGATTAACTGGGTGGGAACTGCAAGCAGGCAGGGTGTGGCTGGAGGATGTAAATCTCTGGGGATGTGCTTTTGGGGCATATATTTTGACCCTGGTGAACAAAGCCCTCTCTCTGCTTCCTGCTGGCAATGTCCTCAGCTGTTTTCCTCCATCACACTCTTCTACCATAATGTTCTGCTTCACGTTGGGCCCAGAGAAATGGAGTTGGCTGTCCATGGACTGAGACCTCTGAAACTGTGAGTGTCAAATAAACTTTTCCTCTTCTAAAATTGTTCTTGTCAGGTCTTTTGGTCACAGCAACAGAACAACTGACTAAAATATTCATCTAAATTAATAGAGATCAAAAGAAAATTGGCCCATCAACACAAAGATGGTTTTCAAAAAATGTAGAAAAGACCAATGCCTTAATACAAGTGAAGAATATTAATCAGAAAAAAAATCACTATGTATCAATTAAAAGTTGTGACCAGCCGAGCACGGTGGCGCACGCCTGTAATCCCAGCACTTTGGGAAGCTGAGACAGGAGAATCGCAAGTTCAAAGCCAGCTTCAGCAACAGCAAGGCGCTAAGCAACTCAGTGAGACCCTGTCTCTACTTAACACACAAAAATAGGGCCAGGGATGTGGCTCAGTGTTCAAGTGCCCCTGAGTTCAATCTCTGGTACCAAAAAAAAAAAAGTTGTGACTAAATTTGGCAGAAAGGCCTAAAAACATTTGGAAAATCCATTAATTCAATAATTGTTTCTTGAAATGGAAAAAAAAAAAAAAACAACCAAACAAACAAAAAACCCAGTACTTCCATGGTATCAACACAAATGAATCAAACACAATGAAGAGGAAAAAAAAGGAAGAATGTTTCCCACCAGGAAAATGTCACCACAGATTAGACTTTGTTTTTTAAAAATGAAATTACTATATATATTAAAAAGGGAAAATATCTGTAAGTCAGACTATAGAAATGTTGCCAGCTTCCCTAGGAAATAGAAAGTTCCTGAAAATCTGGAAGAAAAAGACTGATAAAATGATGAACAATTAATTAGAATTAGCTTGAGACATAACAAGTATCTGTGGAAAATCTATCAAATACTGCTAAGCATGCAAAATGCTAATCAGATTTCTCAAATCCATTAATAATAGACATGCAAATTGAAACTGCATTGATTGTTAATAGATGGTTGCCAAAATGCCCCACAGTGAATCATGGCTTGGTGTTAATGCTCTTGTGTGGTCCCCTCCGTCTTAAGCCAAGGCCAGATCATGTGACTTGACCTGCAGTTAAGAGAACAGCAAATGTGATACAAGCTTGCACATTGGGGCTTGGCTCCTGGAATTCTGCTGTCACTGTAAAAATGCCTGGTGTGGCTGATAAAACTTACATAAAGACACATGACTAGCTTTCCTTGCTGTCCTACCAGCTGAGTGTAGCCAAATAAGTAAACCCAATAAAATGGCAGAGAACTGCCCAGCCAATCCACAAAACAGTGAGAAATAAATCATGGCAACTTTAAGTCAGTATGGTGTTTTGCGAAGAAGGAGTTGTCAAATAGCAATGGATAATTTGATACAATGACATACCATTTTCACTAATGGAATTGGTATAAATCCAAGAGTTTCACAATTTGCTCTGGTTGTGAGATAATGGGGAAAAAATATATCTCATACACTGCCAATGAGACCATAAATTGATAAAACTCTCTGTAGAAGGCAATTTGGCAATATCCAGTTACATTTCAAAGACTTATTTTCCTTTCCCAATGATCACATTTCTAGAGAACTATTTTGCAGATATATTTGCACAATTGTAAAATTATGTATAGGCAAGTTTATTTGTGCAGTATTTTATGTAATAAAAGAGGTAAATATAATCCAAATGTTTATTAATAGGATTCTGGCTAAATATACAATGGAAATATGATGTGTAAAAACAATAAAGTATGGGAAAACTTTCCATACATTTATGAGAAAATACTTAAAGAAATATTATTAAGCAATAAAAGTACAGTGTATAATGATGTGAATAGTTGCTACATACTTTGTATGTAAAGAGAAAAACAGAAATCCATACTTATATGCTTGAATGAACATTTTTAAAACTCCAGACAAATTTTAAACCCTATCTACCTAAGTTTGGATGGGATGGTAGGGCATTTGGGCCCTGGATGGGAAATAGTAGGAGACTTCACTGTATGTATCATATCCTTATATTTTTGAGTCAATATAAATATAAATAATTACTTTGCAAACCAAAAATAGAAATAACTCTGAAGAAACAATATTTGAATAATATAGCAGTACATTTATCCGACAATGCCTATACCATAAAAAATTAGACTATTGACAATTTGATGCTATTATAAACATCACTGCTGTGAATTACTTATGTAGCAATTTTCCATTGTACTTTTGAAAAATTTTAATACAAAATTTCTGAAAGTGGAATAACTATGTCAAAGCTATGAACGTTTTAAGTGTCTATGTATAGTTAATTTTTTTGTACAAGGGAGGTTATCTTTCATTTGAAGTCTTGAATACGTTTCAATAATTCATTTATAATTTGATCATTTTCCTTAATGTTGACTTCCAACCCCCTTCAAAATAATAAATAAAATAGCCCATTGTCAAGTTCATGGCATAATATTTTTCAAATTGTATGTCTGTAAAAAGTAGGGAAAAGTTATATTTTTAAGTTTTTTTTTACCATCTAAATAAGTCCAGTACATTATAAAATCTTAAAGCAAAAACAATGAAAAATATAAACTTTTTCACAACTTGGGCTAATGTCTGTTAAATCTGTGCTTTATGTATCATGTATCTATGAATATTTTTCCACATATATATATATTTTTAAATATATAATTATATAAATTTTTAATATATAATTTATATGTTTAAATATATAAATATATTTTAAAATATGTGTGTGTGTGTGTGTGTATATATATATATATATATATATATATTTTTTTTTTTTTTTCTTTTGGTGCTGGGCATTGAAACCAGGGGCATTTTACCACTGAGCTATGTACTCAGCCCTTTTTATTTTTTTATTTTGAGATAGGGCCTCAGTAAATTGCTGAGGCTGGCCTCAAACTTATGATCCTTTTGCCTCAACCTCCCAAACTGCTGGAATTGCAGACATGTGCTAGCCACCACACCCAGTTATATATGCATTTTAATTTTCCTTTGTAACCTGCTTCTGTCGATCAACTCACCTTTGCATTTCAGAAATTTTTAATCTCAATTAGTAAACCATATTCTAATATCCCCACTTATTCCCAAAATGTCTTTGATAGATTGTTGGGCAAAAACAATACAAAATCCAAGCCCTCATACTATATAATCTGACTTTTACAAACATAACTGAGTAAAATAAAATGATTAATTTTTTAGAGTAAGACAAATATTTCAGCCCAGGACAGTGATGTATGCTTATAATTCCAGTGACTTGGGAAACTGAGACAGGAGGATCTGGGGTTCAGGGTCAGTCTTAGCAATTTAGTGAGGCCCTCAACAACTTAGTGAGACTCTGTCTCAAAATTAAATATAAAAAGGGCCGAGGATAGACTCAGCAATGTCAAGGCGCTAAGCAACTCAGTGAGACCCTGTCTCTACATAAAACACAAAATAGGGCTGGAGATGTGGCTCAATGGTCGAGTACCTTGAATTCAATCCCTAGTACCAAAAAAAAAAGGAGGGCTAGGGATGTACCTCAGTGGTAAAGCGCCACTGGGTTCAATCCCCAATACCAAAAGAAAAAAGTAAAAGACAATTTTTTATTTTTTATGTCATTTTAAAGATTGTGCATTTGTTTTTTGTTTCTGTATCTGATCCTATATCAGAAATAATCCAGAATTTAGTATTTACAAGTAAGATGCTGCTATAAGAGAACTTAAAATAAATGGCTTAGTAAATGGTTGATAGGATACAAACAAGTTGGGAAGCTGTGGCCTTGTAATTTTATCAAACACTTTTTGGTTAAATTGCCCATCTGCATTATCTTTGAACTCAGGACAGATTTCATCTCAGTGAAAGGGGTTGGAAAATTCAAAATGATATTACTGGTTGCCCAATTCTTCTCATTTTTTTTGTTTTTGATCTTCATTAAATTGCTCTAAGATAAAAGATTTAGGCCATATTAGTCACGTGAAATTCCTCCAGACAGGCTGTCCAAGCTGTTCATTAGCCAGTGCTCCTTCTCTTTCCCTCCCATTAGAAGTGATCATATTAAGTAAAGGTTTTTCCCTCCCCTATCCAAGCAGATACTGCCAGTATTTACTGTGAGCCCTTTATAGCTCTAGTTTATACCCACTCTTCCTTGCAGGTAACACCTGCATCCCTTTTTAGGAAGACTGCCCTTGAGCTACTGGAAGTGCTTTGCCTCAAAATGAGAGAGCCAGAAATATCCGCAAAGGTAAATTCCTCCATTTAACCTGGAGTACCCCTAAACAATGACCCCTAGGTACAGAAGTGTAAATGTTCCAGCTCCCCTGTCACTTGATTAGACCATTAAAGGTGAGATTTACACTACTATGCCATCTGCAAAGGTCCCCTGGGCCACTGAGGCGTTGTCACCCTCTGCTGGCTGGAGTTGCCTGCCATCCTTAATTTCTTGGTCCCACTTTCCCACTTCATTATGAGGTTTTCTTGGTAACACTTGCTGAAGAGTCATGTTCACATGTGTACTTGTCTCTGGTTTTGCTTCCTGGGAATATGGCTAAAGATATCCAAGCACATTATTATAGTGGGATTCACTGATCCTTTAAGTTGAAAAGAGGAAGAAAAACAGACCATTGAGGCTAGAAAAATAAAACAACACAATTTTCAAGTACAACAAAGTAATACTTACATTATAACTTTGGTGATTGTTCCTGGCAATAGGATTGACCGAAAGTCTGTACAACAGAAGCCTACCAAAATTTCGAGGGTATTTTAACTGTTTAAGAAACCACAAGCCTGGCATTCAGAGTCTCTGGCTCTTGGACACCTAAAGCAGCTTCAGGGCTCCACAGCCCTCAAGAAGAAAATTCTTTCTAATGTTCATTCTGATGTGGCCATAGAGGATAAAACATAGGTACATGATACATGTGGCTATAGAGGAGAATCTTCAAGAGAAAAATCCTTGAACCATAGAAAATGGACTTAGAAAACTAGCAACTGATAGATTTAATAAATCAGAAACTTAATTCACAGGCATGGCTGAGAATGTTTGATTCTTGCTCAGCAAGATTTAATAATAGCCAAGAAGAGAAAATGATATGTGTTCTCCATTCATACCTTCTCTCAAGAGGAGTTTTTATTGCGCATGTTCTGTGCACACCCCACTTTCCATTGTTCTACACTGGATGTGTATGGTAAAGGTGGAGAGAAAAACACAAATAGCTTCTAAACTGAAGGGCAGAGACACACACAGAGAACTAAAGGGAAGTACTTCATGCAACCCAAAATCTTTGGTCCTTGAGCTGAAGGTAATAATTAGATAGGACTTAAATTCCTTTGGAGAACAAGTGGTTCTATCTTTGAAGAAGTTACAAATAGGTATAAGAAGGGTGAGCTCTGGAAGACACTATTAGGTGTCAACACACAGGCATCTTCTTCCATTTGCCACCTTAGGAACAGAAGCACTAAATTTTAGCAGGAATGTGGATTTAGCATGGTCACCCAGCTGAAGACATGTCACAACCTCCTTTGCAGATAGGTGTAACCATTTAAATTGTGGCTCATGGTGTCTGAAAAAAAAAAATCAGTGTTTGGTTTATGTCCTTAAGGTGAATAGGTGTGATTTCCCATGTCTTTTTCTCTTCTTCCTTCCAGCTAGTATATTTTTGTCACGGCGAAAGTTGAACAGTGTCCCCATATCATATATTCATTGGTCCATAGCTACTCATGATTGTAATGTTATGGGAAAGAGGTGAATATCTGTCTTTTGAACTATTTTGACAGCTGATTTGACTTAGCTACTCATCCAGTATCCTAAGGAATACTCTCATAAGAAGAATTTATTTGCATGCAGTCAAAAGAGTTTGAGCTCTTAGAAATATCTACATTACCTGATTCACCTCCTTGTATTTATCAAGGCAAAATACTAACTATAAATGGACTCCTGGTTGTCCAGGCTTCCCAGATGCCAGATGAGCAAGGAAGTTCTTCATTCAAACTTCTTTGAATCTAGGAAGACAAATAAAAACTGCTTTAGTTAGGCTACTAGGCAAGGTTCCCAAGGTATAAATGGCTTCTCATTTTTTATAAAAATTACCATAATAAATTTTATAATAATAAAATATTTAATTAACATTTCTAAGTTCTTTATTTTTTCTTTAATTTAATTTAATTTTTATTTTATTTTTTAGTACTAGGGATTGAATCCAGGGGTTTTCCACTACGGAGCTACATCTCAGTTCTTTCTGGTTATTATTTTGAGACAGTCTTGTTACATTGCCCAGGATGCCCTCTGACTTGAGATCCTCCTACCTCAGCCTGCAGAATATCTGGATTACAAGTGCATGCTATGGCACTGGGTTTATGTTTTCTTCTTCGATACTTGCAGCATCTTATAAAGTTTATACTACTATAATTCCTAGTTTATTCCTAGTTTATCATTCTAAAGCAGAAAGGCTAAGTAACAGCTAGGATTTAGAATCCAAGCAATATGAATCTGTAGACTGAACTTTTAGAAGATACAGAAATACATATGCATTCTACACTTATATATATGCATTCTCTTCTGAAGAGATGGGAAACAGAATCAGCAGACCTCGATAAAAAGGAAGTGTTAAGTTTGGTTCTACCAATCCTCAGAAAGTAAATTATCCCTGTAATAAGGTTCTCTCCTAAAGTTCAGATCTCCAGACTCCTGTAGGGAATGACTCCCACTCCATCACACTGCTGACCATTCCCTGTGGAATCCCAGCTTAACTTAGTCAAGGAAGAGTAAAGTAATGTATTAGATTACTTAAGGGCCAGTGGTGAGCCATTTTAGAGTCAACAGGTACATTAAGAAAGAAGACAAAGAATGGTGAATGGAGGAAAGCAAAGTACATGGAATTTAATTTAGCCTGGGAGTGGAAATGCTATTGTTATTCCAGAAAGGTTGTAAAGAGTAGCTGTAAAACATTTCAAGCAAAGCTGAGGATAGGAATATACATTAAAAACAAATGTCTTTCAACACACAAACTCACTGAATTGTCAAATGAACATTAATTATCTAGAAATCACTCCAATGATGTCGTATTGCTAATTCATTTGTCAGACAACAAAAGTCAGCCGCCTCCAGAAGGAAACTATCCAATATATAACATTCAGGGAGACTTGGCAGGCAGGCAGGAAGACTTTGGCCAAGCCAATACTAAACCACTTAAGGAAATGTAAAATGTAAGTCTGTTCTGAGTAAGTCCTGGAATTTGAGATCTGGCAGGCTGAGGCACCAAGGATGAAAGTTTATATTTATTTACATATGCATTAATATGATTCTTTGGAAACTGACCTAATTTAATGCAAATTTATATGCTTGACAGTTTTGCTCTTTCTCACATACATCTTCCATTTAATAATAGGAAATGTTCTCTCTGGTTGTTACATCTTGTGATATGCATCCCAAAGAATTTTACAAATACATTTATTTTCCTTCTTACTCAACACATATTAGTTTAGCTCTAAAGACCCTTACCTAGATAAAATACGTGTGCAAAAGATGACTCTATAGATATACATAAACGTCAAATTCATTGCAGTGTGTTCATGTATGTATATGGCATAATTTCATCAATTTGATTCTACAGTTTCTTTTCCCCTCCCTCCTTTAAAAAAAAAGATTACTTATTTTCCTAAGCTGCTTGGAAAAGTAGACAAGGACTTGCAAACTTCATGGGATAAGATTTAGACAGTTCAAGGTCAGTCTTAGCTTTATGACTCACTCTTAGCTTTTTCCTGGCCCTTGGATAAACCATTCAGGATGACTCTGGCTAGGATAAATTCAGTTAAGGTAATGCTGCAGAAATGAGTCTTAGGTAACTGTTTTGAGTGTACCTGGTCCAACAGAGAATTGCTAGTTGTAATGGAACTTCAGGACTTGGGTTGTTCCATTCTTTCAAGTAGGTAGTGGAGCTGTGTTACCCAGAAAGTGACATATGCTATCTAGATAACCCTCTCATCTCTAAAATGATGAGAATGTCTAAAGACTCACTAAAGTTGCTGAGAAAACTAAT
The DNA here is from genome assembly GCA_004024805.1 of Geosciurus inauris. Lineage (NCBI taxonomy): Eukaryota > Metazoa > Chordata > Mammalia > Rodentia > Sciuridae > Geosciurus > Geosciurus inauris. The sequence continues at coordinate 70,958 of PVHX01007638.1, forward strand.
AATCTGTAGTTTAATAGCTATCCAAAAAAAGAGAAAAGACATTAGAAAATGAGATTCTAATCCACAAAGAAAAACTTAAAATATTGAATGTCTGTTAATTTCCACAAGCACTCCTTCTTAATGTATTGTGACTATCTTCTGTATAATTTTTCTTTAATTTCATTTATTTGTTGTTTTATTCTTTTTTAACTGAGTACTTTCATGTAAATGATTATATGTTTTTTAATATCTTTAATTAATTAATTTATTTATTTTTATGTGGTGTTGAGGATCAAACCCTGTGACTCAAGCATGGGAGGCAAGCACTCTACCACTAAGTTATAGCCCCAACCCTGTTGTTTTATTCTTGTGGAAGATACATTTAATCTCTATTTCTTCAAATAGTAATTTTGTTTCCTTCTGCATACCTACTTTCTTTTTTTTTTTTTTTTTTGGTACTGGAGATTGAAGTCAGGGGCACTCGACCACTGAGCCACATTCCCAGCCCTATTTTGTGTTTTATGTAGAGACAGGGTCTCACTGTCTTAGTGCCTCACCATTGCTGAGGCTGGCTTTGACCTCGAGATTCTCCTGTCTCAGCCTCCCTAAGTGCTGGGATTACAGGAGTGTACCACCGCACCCGGCTCCTTCTTTCATTTTAACTCAATGACCTTCAACAGAAATTATCTCAACTTTTAATGAGTATTTAAACAAGTGTTCTGTAACTTCTCAGGCTAGCGCTGTCTAACAGAACTTTCGGAGGTGATGGAAATGTTGCTTTTCTGTATTATACAATACAGTAGTCATTGCTGCATGTAGCTGTTGAGCACTTGAAGTTTGGTTAGTGTAAATAAGAACCTGAATTTTAAATTGAATTGAATTGAATTGAATTTCAGTTACTTTTAATTTAAAGACACATGTGGCTAATGTGTACCATATTGGACGCTGTCGTATAAGAGATCAAAAACCTTGCCTGGAGAAAGTGAATAAAAATGCAAGTGACTGTTTAGCTCACATTTAGATTGAAAGAACCTGGCCAAAGTGTTGAAATGGATATTTGCACAGGATGTGAGGTCATATCAGGATGGTTTGTGATGATTGGAAGTACAATTATTTTTTTACCTGGCCCAGTTAAGATGTTAGACAGAAACTAAATACGTCTGTATTAGGCAAAAATGAGGAATTTACATGAGAACTTTAGGGAATCTTTCAGAATCAAAGGAAAAGTTTAGTAGCTAGGTTTCAGAAGGACAGCATCTAGCGATGGTCCAGAGAAATGAGCAATGAGAATAAATGGATGGCTTTTCCAGAATGCCCCATTGGAATGAGACCTTCCACCCATGTTCCCTTCTGGGACTTCTCCCTCAAATTCAAACTCCAAATGTAGGTGATCGAGATTGGATCCTGTACCATTCCTTATTCAGAAAAATTCATGCTCTTATATTACCATTATATTTTCTGAAAAAAAAATTACAGAGTTCTTCTGGTAGCCACAAATACTAGATATCAAGTTTGGTTAACTGGCAATTGTAATGAATGCCATGATCTATAGATCTATAGACACCCATTTGTCAACTACAAAGATATCTCCCTTCTCTTGGCCTTCATATTAAGCATGTTTTAATTTAAATATGAAAAAACAGATATATATATAAATAAAACATATATCATGTTAAGCACTTTGATATATACTATCTAAGTTTTAACAGGGTTTTTTTTTTTCAGGGAAGTTCATATTTCCATTTTCCATGTAAAAACTTCATCTTAGCATGTTTATGTGACATTTTTAGTTTTATTTTAAAAGAAAGAAGCATCTGGTCAAGCTCAAAATTATTCATAGAAGACCATTTTATGTGTCAAAAAGCAGCACCACAGAATTAAATGGAAGGTTTAATGGGCATGGATAGAAGGTTTACTCAACTCTTTTACTTTACAGATGAGAAACCTGAGAATCTAAAACCACAGTGCTCATTTCAGTGGTCATGAGCCACATGTGGCTACTGAGCATTTGAAATGTGTCTCATCTGAATGGAGAATGTTAAAATAGACATGACATTTTGAGTAGAATATATTGTGTGGAAAACAGAATGTGAAATACCATAATAATTTTTTTTTAATGATTGTACATCAACATGAAAAGGTTTTGTATATTATGGGTTAAATAATACATGTTAAAAATTAACTTCACCTATTTCATTTAAGTTTTTCAATGCAGTTACTAAAAAAATTAAATAATACATTTGGGCTTGCATTATATTTGATTGGACAGTACTAATTTAGAAGACTAAGTGACTTGATGTCTAGTGTTCTGTGATCTTCCTCCACTCTAAGACAAATGTTGTAGACTTGCTTGATTATTCCTTAAATTTTTTTTTTTTTTTTAGTGTGGTGATTGAACCCAGGGCCCCACACATGCTAGGCAAACATTCTCGAGCTACATTTATTGAGCTATATCCCAACCCCTTAATTTTTTCTTAAAAACAATGTTAGAGCACACTGGTACTCTACATAATTTTTTCTGCCCCTCTTAAAAATATTATCCTTATATTCTGTAAATTTGCTTAGCTATCAATTACCATAGTTAAGAAAACAGTCTGACAAAAAGTAATAGACAAAGAGAAATTATGTCAATTCATTCTTTTTTTCAAATTCGAATGAGATAAGCATCAAAGGATTTGGGAGCTTAAGATATCCATAGATTTTAAATATTGTTTTAAATATTGTTCCCCAGAATATTAGATATTGCACCATTCCACTCCTTACCTAGAAGACTCCTTGAGTGTAGCTGGTTTATACCAGCCATTCAGGCAAATATTCATTTCAAAATAAACCTTTTCCCATTTTCCCTCTACTCCTCTCTGCTAGAATTGGAGAATCTTTAAAGGCAATTCCCTTTTCTTGCACAGTGCAGCAGAGGCATTCCTTCTACAGCCTGTGACTAGCCTTCCCCACAGCCTCTCACACAGCAGTCAGCAGGGTGAAGCCAGAAGGAAGGCAACAGAAGTGACACTATGGGATAAGGGAGGGTTCAATGATTCCTCCAACCTGGAAACTGAGAAATTCTTTATATAATGTGGTAATAACTAAACAGAGAGCCAGAGGTTTCCAGTTTTAACTCACAGACAGTTCACAGAGATGATAAGGAATATTGGGTGGGACTTTGGGTGTTTTACTTGGCGCTCCTCAATCCAGTTCCACTAGCAATGGAGTGAGGAAGTTAACTCTCACATTTTCAGTTATTTAGACAGGAATTTGAGGCTTCTATATCAATACAAGTCTACCTCACAGAGCATACTTTTAAAAATGTGACATATACTTTTGGTAAATAGTTAACTTTATACCTTATTCTGCCAAAAAGACATGAAACTTTTTTGAAACTTACTGCTTTACAAAGATTGTATCTTCTAAGCATGAATGTCTGGCATTACTATCTACCCAGAATCATCACAGCAATTCAATTTAGTTCTCAGGATATAGCAAAATTACTCCAGGTTTAAGAAGACATTTATCATTAGCATCCTCAGTTTCCACCTGAATCTAATCAGCTGCAATTTGGACATGAAGGTTCTCATTCTACATATTTTTTATTTGAGGGAGAATCCCAATCAGTTCAATTTTTCTTATTATCATAAATAAATATATAAACATCATACCAGATCTCAAAGGGAAGCAAAGGTTTTCATAAAATGAGGTTGTCTTGGAGCATCTGTTTCTTCATTTATAAAGACGAAGCACCCACTTTTGGATTCGGTATGAGAAGTAAATGAATTAGTATACAGAATTTTTTTTAAAAAGATTGCTTGAGCTGGGCACAGTGGTGCATGCCTTTAATCTGGGAGGACTCGGGAGGATGAGGCAGGAGGATCACTAGTTCAAAGCCAGCCTCAGGAAAAGCAAGGTGCTAAGCAATTCAGTGAGACCCTGTCTCAAAATACAGAATAGGGCTGGGGATGTGGCTCAGTGGCCAAGTGCCCCTGGGTTCAATCCCCAGTACCAAAGGAAAAATAAAGATTGCTTGAAATAATGTGGCAATACCTACTGGATAAATATTGATTTTATTTATTTAATTCCTCAACCTAAACTCTCTTTTTAAAATTCTCCCAACTATCCATCATAGTTGCAAAAGGAACTACATGCCCCAGTGAAAGAATATTAATTGATGTAGATTTATCATGTGAACTATTTTATAATATATTTCATAATTTGAAGGCATTTTTAGAAAGTGTTTCGACATTATATTTAATAAGTTTTAATTGAATGATGTTTATTGAGAATTTACTGTGTGTCAAATTCTCTTTATGTTCTAGCAATCAGAGAAACACAAATCAAAACTGCCCTAAGATTTCATCTCATGCCAGTCAGAATGGCAATTATCAAGAATACAAACAACAATAAGTGTTGGCGAGGTTGTGGGGAAAAAGGCACGCTCATACATTGCTGGTAGGACTGCAAATTGGTACAACCAATCTGGAAAGCAGTATGGAGATTCCTTAGAAAACTTGGAATGGAACCACCATTTGACCAGCTATCCCACTCCACGGTCTATACCCAGAAGACTTAAAAACAGCAAACTACAGTGCTGCAGCCACTTCAATGTTTATAGCAGCTCAATTCACAATAGCTAAACTGTGGAACCAACCTAGGTGCCCTTCGATAGATGACTGGATAAAGAAACTGTGGAATATATACACAATGGAATATTATTCAGCAATGAGAGAATAAAATTATGGCATTTGCAGGTAAATGGATGACGTTGGAGAATATCATGCTAAATGAAGTAAGCCAATCTCAGAAAACCAAATGCTGAATGTACTCGTTGATAAGTGGATGCTGATCCATAACGTGGGGAAGGTCATAGGAACAATGGTGGAACTCTGTTCACAGGGGTGTAAGGGGGGAGGGGGCATGGGGACAGTAAAGGTGGTGGAATATGATGGTCATCATAGCCCTAACTTTATGTATGACTGCATATATGCTGTGATTCTATACAACTTACAATTAGAGAATTGATATGTTGTCCTCTATCTATGTACAGTGAATCAAATTGCACTCTGTTATCATGTAAGTCTAAATAGAACAAATTAATAAATTAAATATGAAAAAAAATTCTCTTTATGTTACTATCATGTAATGATTCTAACAGCTCTGTGGAGCAGTTTATTTTCAACTCTCTTTTGAGTATAAAGATGCAGAAACTCAAAGAGCAAAGTATTTTCCATGGTTGCGAAACTACTTAACATTAGACCTGGTATGTTAAAATTTATCTAACTCGAAGGTCTATCCAATTTCTTTCTTCTAAAATGTTTCTCAAACTCTATTTATTTGCAATATAGCAATGCATTTAACTCCTCAAGCATTTTAATTTGTTGGAATTCTTACTCTTAGCTTCCGAAAGATGATGGGAAGTAAATGATATTATTTATGCTGCCTATTTGTTTTCAACATTCTCCTTGTTCTGGATTAATTCTATAACAATAAAATATCAATAAAAGTTGAAAGGAAATAAAACATCAATAAAAGTTGAAAGGAAAAGGAGAGCAAAGAAATAGAGAATCTCTTGAGATATTTATTCCATTTGGTTCCTACTTCCTCAAAGACGAGATCTCTGCTGATTGTGTTCAATACCATGAGTATAAAGAGATCTGTTTCATAATTTACTTGATTCTGAAAAGTCAAATTGCTGAGTCAAGCTGAGTTATTGACTTTGAAAATGTGAACTGGAAGTCATGAGAAACATCTAGAAGAGACAATGCTCTCGCCCACTTCCACTGTACAAGGCACAATAATCTCAAACACAAGGTCATCCCACAATGCATTGGGACCTTTAGGCAGGAGGTCTATAAAATAAGTGACCTTAAATAAGACAACAACTCCAACCAAGTAGACATTCAACAGCAAGTTTCCTATTTCTTCCAGAAATTTACTAGCAAAACAAATAATAAAACAGCAATTAAAGCTAAGATTGATCATTTAAGACCTGAGAATAAACTTTTATATGCACCTAGAGATTCAAAAAGGAAAAATTTTTGTAATTATATTAGGATTTACTCAACTAATGAATGAAAGTATCATTTTATAATTAATAATATTTAAAATTTTAACATTTTAAAAACTGATCATTTTTGTCCTGCTTGAATTTTGCAATATAGTTTTTTAAATTAAATTTCACAAATTCTTTCATCATTTGAAATTTGAATATTTATAATTTAAAGAGTCATGAGTAATTTGAAAGTATTTTTCTTTCTTTTTCCATAATGCCCCTGCCTTAGAGCTACCAGTGCATAAATTCCTCTGTCACATCAAATAGTAGCATCTAGTTGATTGTAAAATAATTACCTGTAATTATTTTATTTCGCTTATTTTGCTTAAAACATCAATGATAGAGACACATTCAAAAAAGTTGGTCTTGATGTCTACCTCTTATATAATACTGTAAGATGAGAACAAGATCAAGAATGACATAGCAAGAGCCAGATGAGAGAAAGGGAAATCAAGATGAATAAGACTCACCACTTGCCAGTCAGAAACACACACCTCTGCCACTCATGGTGGTACACGCCTATAATTCCAGGGGCTCAGGAAGCTGAGACAGGAAGATTACAGGTTCAAAGCCAGCCTCAGCAACTAAGTGAGGCCCTCAGGAACTCAGCAAGGCCCTAAGCAATTTAGTGAGACCCTGTCTCAAAATAAAAAATAAAAAGGGTTGGAGATGTGGCTCAGTGATTATGTGTCCCTAGGTTCAATCCTCAGTACCAAAAAGAAAAAGGAAAGAAAAAGAAACACACAACTCCTAATCCCATGTGCCCTATCTGCTCTTCCAGGATAACAGTCCAATCAAGACAGTGAGTCAGTTGAAGGGAACGGCTATCAGAGGAAGATATGTACACACAGTGTTTATTCACTATGGGACATTTTGAAGCTGTAGTTGTTCCTATGAGGAAATGCACAGCATTAAATGACTCATTTAAAATGTACCTGACAGAAAGCTCAGAGTAGAGTTCTGTGGGGATCCATTCTTCTCTGACAAGGGGCAGCTAATGGGGAAGCATGAGAATTCCAATAAATAATTTACATTAATTCATAAGCATTACTTATAGGATATAACCAAATATAAGTCAGTTGGGGAATATCAGTGTTTACGGCCAAGACTGCATCTTTGCTGTAGTTCCATTCTTTAAAACATTTTCTCTCTTTTTTTTTAAATGACAATATTTTGAAATTTCTTTTCAGAGAATAGCCCTTGACATCATCTAAACCATTTCATCTAATAAAGTTTTGTCTTTATATGTATTGATACCCCTCAAAATCCAGCAGTAGTCAGGCATGGTGGCATATGCCTGTAATCCCAGGGATTGTTAGGAGGCTGAAGCAGAAGGATCATAAGTTGGAGGCCAGTCTAGACAACTTAGTGAGACCCTATCTCAAAATAAAAAGAAAAAGGACTGAGAATGTAGCTCCACGATAATGTGCTCCTGGATTCAAACCTCTGTAAACTTCCAGCCTCCCCAAACACCAGTACAATCCTGGGAGTAGGAAAAAAATCACAATTCTTTATAAGTATAGTTTTCATCTTCCTTATTTCACTGTCATGTTACTAGCAACTAGATCATCAGGTTCTTGAGTCTGGAGGTGTGTTAATTTGAATCATATTCATCCATAAAGTAAGGCTACTTACCTGTTCATTGGTATCCATAAAGAACCTTATTAAAATATGTCTCTTTTTTTATATCCATAAGACAGAAAGCACTGATCATTTCACATGATAGGAAATGATATCCAAACAAACTGGCACTCGGCTTAATGGACCATTTTCAAATAGTACATTGCCAAGCTTTGTTCCAAATTTGATGTCATGCAGCATAAGGAGTTTTCTTTTTCTTTCTCTTGTACGTTTTCTTATGAGAATGTACTTGCACACACACTTTCGTTGACGCCAATGCAAAAAAAAAAAAAAAAAAAAAAAGGAGAGATTTGAGGCAACTGAAGGAAGTCCAAATCAGAACAGTTGTGCTCTAAAAATCTGAAATTGTCAAAGCAAGGAAACCATAGGCCCTGGCACACATCCAGACACCCTCACTGTGTAATACTTAGGACAGGAATCAAATGTAGTAGAAAGATTTGTTAGCATATTTAGGTGATCTGGGCCTACTGCACATTTTAAAAAGTCTATTGTTAATCTGTTTGTAAAAGATAGAAGTATTTGCAATGGGTTAAAAAAAATAAGGGCAAGGAATGAGAGAGAGAAAAAGAGAAATGAATGGCTCAACACTTACAAGTCAGAAACACACACCCCTGCCACATATGGTGGTGCATGCCTGTAATCCCAGGGGTTTAGGAAGCTGAGACAGGATTGCAGGTTCAAAGCCAGCCTCAGCAACTAAGTGAGGCCCTCAGCAACTCAGCAAGGCCCTAATCAACTTAGTGAGACCCTGTCTCAAAATAAAAAATAAAAAGGGCTGGGTATGTGGCTCAGTGGAGCTGAGTTTCATTGAGGTTTTGGTTTAATGTTATTGGTTATCAGTTATCCCAATTCAAATTTTACAAATTTTCTCTCTATAGTATAAACAATTATTCCAGTCCTTGAAAGTCACAACTTCAATCACTTTTTTTTTGAATTGTAGATTGAACTCAGGAGCACTTTATCACTGAGCTACCTCCACCCATTTAATTTTTTATTTTGAGACAGGATCTTGCTTAGTTGCTGATGCTGGCCTCAAACCTGCAATCCTCCTGCCTCTGCCTCCTGAGTTACTGGAATCAAAGGTGTGAGCCACCATAGCTGGCTCAATCACTTCTAACACAGACATGCAGGTACAGTTTTGCAGTATCAGATACACCAACCTACTGGGAATGAAAAGAATTAAACTATCTAGCTTTATGAGAAATTTGCAATTTTAAGAAAGTGGCTAGAGAATTAAAAAACAAATGAACACTATATTGGATGAAATCTGTAAGTGCATCATTTTTCTGTCTAAAACATCTAGAACATGTTAAAGTATAGTACCTAGCACTATTCATTCCTTGTGTTCAATGGTTTTGTTTTATTTTGTTTTTTGAGGTACCATTATAATTATGTATTGATGTACTTCCTGGTTCCTCTGTTCATGACTTAAAGTCCATAAAATCAAAACCTCAATGAAACTCAGCTCCAAACTTCTACCAGATAGATGGATTTTGGAAACCTCACACTGTAGTTTCAAGTTTTCATATAGACATATCTTATCACCATAAAGCTTAGATTTTCCCTCATCTTGCCTATCTGATTAAATTTTAAGAATTTTCACCCTGGATACTTTGACTTTCTTGTATATACCTCACAGGCTCTTTACCAACATGGAACACTAAAGGATTTCAATGGTCTAGTAAGATTTAGAGACTACATTGTTTGATTCTAGAGCTATATTTAAAAAGCCTAGGATGATAGATGCCACGTGGTCTCTGGTGTGTTCCTCCTGAATGTATCATTGTGTCTAATCAGAGCCCAGATGAACTCAAAAAGATTCAGTTCTGTCTATGTGCTGTGATAATGCATGGAGTCATCCACTTTGAGATTCAGAGGGAGATTGTTGTCCTGCTCAAATGAGGAGTAGCTCCAGTAACACTCAATACAGAAGATTATTCCTATCGATCCATCTCAGAAGGAGAAAGCTTCTGTTCCCAAATGTCAGAAGGAACAATGGTTCCATTTAATCACAGAAGAGAAATGTGCTTACACACCTGTCCTCAGTGGAGAGGAAATGTGCTTACACACCTGTCCTCAGTGGAGAGGTTCAGGAAGGAGAAGAGAACCAATGACAATCATTAAAAGACTTTAAAATTTAGTATACTATTCTGATTTCCAGAACCCATACATGGACAAAGAACTTTAACATTTAGGATTTTTCAAGTCTTTCTTTAATTTTCAGACCAAGATATAGTAGAAAAGCAGCATAGATATTTTTTTCCTCTCATAGGGAGGTAGAAAGATTGAATTGTAGCAGATCATTGGTTTGGTCTCCTCTGAATATATCCAAGTCCCATGGAAAATATTATTTCATCTTCCTTTTCCTGAAATTTCTAAATTCCTATAGCTGAGTAAAGCAGCTAGAGACACTCAAATGGAAAAACCAAAGCAAGTTCTAATAATACCTAAACTAGTAACCTCTCCTGCCCCACTCCATTTGGCAGTTAAACATGAGCAATTATGTACCTTCACACATTCTTCTGTTGGTCTTTAAATATTTAAAGGATTTTTTTTCTTATTCATCTTTCATATATTATGCATGCATGTAATTATTTGTTGCATATTTAATCTTCTTTAATTGTCATTTCTCTCCAATCCTTACCAAGAACAAACTTCCCTTCCACACTAACTCATATTTATCTCCTTTATTCTGAAGTCAGATATTTTGAAATGATAATGACAAAAAGTATTTGATATTCATAATCTTCTGATATTCATTTTTTTCATCTTCCCTTGGCATAAAGAAGTTGTATTCTATCTTTATCATACCCTTCAAACTGCTCTTACAAAGGTAGCCATTGACCTCCTAATCCCTTGGCCATTAGGTTTACCCTTGAATGGATGAATACTATCTTGATGTTTACCGCTCCTGGAATGTTCTTTGTGAATCCACGGTATCAGTTCCATCTGCATTTCCTCCAGAAGTTTTACTCAAACAATGCATATTTTGTTCACCACTGATTTCCATTTATCATCTAGATTCTTGCCTCCGCTTTCGGTTTTTCTCCTGTTTTCATACCCTGAGCAATCATGAGCATGTCATTGTTCCCTCTCTTGAGTTCTAGACATCTACTGGCAATCACTTGTGTCTCACATTCATTTCAAAATTAACATATCCAAAATTCTGTTCTCCACATTCCATCTAGGTGTGCCACTCTTCATGCATTTCTGCTCAGTCAGGGGCAATATTCCTCATATGGTTGTCTCAGATACAATTCTTAGAGTCATGTGTAACTCCTACTTCTCTTCATCTTTTCACTTAGCACCTCATAGAGCTTATGTGCTTGTAACATGCACCACCTCCAGCTCCTAATGCTCCTCCATCCTTTGCCTCTTCCCAGGGATATTAGAAAAACTTCTCGATGTATCTGTGTTCCTCTTCTCTTCACTATTGACCTTGTACTGTTTACAGAGACACCATTATTATATTTATAATTAGTACCAAGGATGCACCATTCACATGGCAGACATTGTAGGTTTTTACATTTTATTATGGCAAATTTCCAGCAGATGACAGTAAAGTGCTTTGTTCTAACAAAATCCGTATATCAAAAAAAAGTTTCTCCTGTATGGAAGGAATATGACATAAGGAGCAATGTCATTTTCTAATTTGCTCATAGGTATCATATGGGATAGCTGGAGTGAGTATATCTAGCTTTCTAAAATATAGATTGAATCTTGATACTTCTCCAGTCGTCTTCTGCCTGTTATACAGCTAGTAGGATAAACTCTAAACTCTTTAGAAAGTTATACAAGGCCTTGGACATACTGGCCTCACTTTATTTATTACATCTTCCAATTGCCCAGTGTTTCAGCCCTGCTGGCGGTGGGGGGGGGTGCCTCAACTTTTGCTGTTTTACCTAATTGGATACTCTCCACCCCCTACTCTTCTCTATCTGCTTATAAAATGTAAAGCAAAACTCATCTTTTGATGAAATACTCCTTGGTATAATTAATTTCCTGACTTGTGCACTTTTATGGGACATTATAGTAAGGATACAAACCTCCAAATTTTATGCATTATGTTTGGACTTAACACAAAGGTGAGATCATATGAAATCACCATCAAACAAGGGTCAACCAGCAATTTCATATGGCTCAATCTGTTTTCCCATTTATAGATTGAACTACCTATTATATGTTTATATATGTTAATGTTTCCATTACATGTTTTTGTCCTTGTTTTCCCTTAAATTTTCTCTTGTCTTTTTAATGAAGTCTATCTGAAGACTAATATATGAACACATGTATTATTATTTTGATCACACTTGGCAACTCATCCAAACTCAATATCTGTGACCAAGAACATTACAGTCAAATGATATAAAGCAAGGATTTCCTTATGTTACGAGCAACAAGGGCACTGGGTCAGAATTATCTGTCAGTAATACAAATAAATCCTGGGCTGAACGGGGTGTTGGTAGAAGAGGTTGTGTGTGACATGGGGCTCCTATTAGCTTTAACATTTGTTGACACTGGAAGTCTTAAAAAAAAATCTTCCTGCGAACTAAATCATTGCAAAGTGCTTAAGAACTCTGTCCAAGAGCCCAGGCACTTCATCACTGGCCACATTCCCACTGAAGAAGTGATCCTGGGAAGATTGCTCTTAAATCAAAAAATGTGAAATTGTACTTGGCAGCTATAGCACAGGAAAGAAAATTTCTGCTTGGAACAGCAGCCTTTTCTTGTATTTTGTACGCTTACTTTTTTTTCTTCTCTCGCTGCTTGCTTTTTCTTTTTCTTTTTTGGTATATCCTGATAGCTGAGAGGAAAGAGATCTTCTTTGGGATCTTTGTGAAAATAGGATCTCCTGAAATGCTTGGGTGAATGAAACCCTATCGTTCATAGTTAATCTCGAAAGGTACCATTGTTGGTATTTTCACCCATGATGTTTAAGGGCTTTAAAGACAGAGGATTATTCAAACACTCGTTTCCTGTTTTAAGTCTGTGCCACATCACAGCTGTGCTCAATTAAGCTTTTTTTGAAAAACAGGAGAAAGGAAAGAAAACAAAACATGTTCCCCTCTATTCTCTATATTTCTTTGTAATAAATAAATAAATAAACCCAATAACACCACACTTTCTGTTGGAACCTCCCAATGTTTTTAGAATTACAGACATTAAAATATCATTTCTAAGTAACAGGAAACATAGCTCATTTGTTAATAAACAACACAGTGTAGGGAAGCCCTTTGTTTACTCCTATGTCACAACCTTGCTAAAATTTCTTACTGAACTTCATAACTGTCAAACTAAGTCATTCTCAATGTCACCATGACAAACATTTTCATGTTACAAATCCAACAATGATTCAGGGTAGAATCTTCCTTAAACAGAGATGTGAGGGACTGAAGCTGTAGCTTGACAGAGCACTTGTGTGAGGCCCTGGGTTTGATCTTCAGCAGGAAGAAAGGAAGGAAGGGAGGGAGGAAGGAAAGAAGGAAGGGAGGAAGGAAGGAAACAGAAATAAGATCTATGAGAATTTCAAAGAGTAACTATAACTCTGAGGTGACATTCAGGAAATTATCTGAAAGAGGACTCTAGATCTCTTAGCTACTGTTTGATCTCTATTCCTTTCCCTTACATTACACAACCATCAAAGAAAGTTTTCTCAGATACGTATGTGACAATGTCATTGCCCCATGTGATCACTGATGCCCCAGTGACCAAAAATGCTGATTATGAATGTTAGATGGTCATCAAAATTTTCTGAAGTGCTTTAACAGTGTGTGTATGCTTCCCTTTCATCCCAAGAGTTTCTAGGTCACTGAGTCTGAGTTGAGCACACAGAAATCTGCATATTTAAGATATACACAGTGTGTCCTGATGCATAAAATAGAGGCAGTCACTGGACCATATGACAAGAGCCAGACCCTGCTGTACATTATACACATCTTTCACAACTGGGCTCATTATATGTTTCAAGTCCAAAGAACACGTTTTAGGACTGATCATTAACTTCTGGTCAAATGTGATAGAATTGACTACTCCTTATAATTCAGTGATTCCATATGTGTCATAAGACAGACATTGTTTTCCTCCCAGCTCAATCCCTTTCTTTCTTTTTTTGTATTTTTTTATTTCTAGTACATGTATTTATTTTTCTTACAATCACTGGTTGTAAGAAAATTTGTATGTACTGGTTTTCTCCAGGTTTCCTCTGTGAGGCCCCTTCTGTTGTCATTGTATGTATGTTCTTTGGGTCACATATCAGTCCTCCAATTACCTTGACGTTTAACACATGGACTCTGGGGCCAGGTTGCCTGGGTTCAACCTTGGCTCTGTCACTTACTAATCTCTTTATGCCTTTGTCTTCTCATCTGAAAAATGAGAATAACCATAGAATCTACATCAAAAGCTAGAACATAGTAAGTTCTAATAAGCATTTAGTGTCCTTGTTATTATTGTCTTTATGTGCATGGTTAACCAATCAATTCCTTCAGTTCAAAGTTCTCCCCTAAATTCCATGACTACTATATCCAACTGGCTATTGGGCATTTCTTCTCAGAGATTATATAAACTCCAAACACTTAACACTTGTAAAACTGAACCCCTATTGTCATCTGCCAGACCCAATTTGCTCTTCCTTCTGAAATCCATAGCTCAGTGAGAGACAATAACTCTAGTGCTTAAGGTGGAAACTTGAGCATCAAACCTGACAACTTTGTCTTTTTCTCCCCATCAAATCCATCACCAAGTACTGCTGGTTCTAAGTCTCCATATGATTCAAATTCTTCTTCTCCTTCTGATTGCCACTTGTCATAGCCCAACATGGAACCACCTCAACTAGGTATATTCCTTCCTTTCTATGTATGGTATGTGTGACTCTTTGAAGTATTGTCCCATTTTCATTCTATACTTTATACTTTAGCCATAGTAAACATTGTACTATATGTCAATGACCATGAAAAGACCTCTGGTGACATCCTATGTTCTTCAGAATGGAAGTTTTGATCAAATGTCCTCATGGGTCTGCTTTGTTAATATCCCCACCCTAGTTCTCTAATCCCCACATTCTACCCTATACTTAGCTTACACTGAAATTTATCATTATCTCTCTGGCCTTGGGACTTTTGTTTAATTTCTCCTCTGGGAAATACTCTATAACCCACCAATTTGCCTCCTCTAAGATGTAACTTCTCTAGACAACTGTATTAATATTCTAGGACTCAATAAGGCATTCTGTCTAGGTGCCCCATAATATCTGTTGTACTTGGCCTGTTATTTTGTAATGACTGTGTCTGCTCCTAAAATCTCATTACTTCTAAGGTGGGAACTTAACTTTTTATTTTTACCAATCAACACATTGTCTGGCACATGATAAACATCCAAGAAATGTGTGATATATAAACGAAGGAATATATAAATACACAAATCCTTTACCACACACCTGGTGTGCTATTCACATCAGACCTGATTCTACTCATATCTCTTCTGAGACTTCTTATGATTGCTTCTTCTAGTATACATAAATGTAATTTTAAACTTTTAAAACAAGTAATATCTCTACAGTACCATATGCAATACAAATGAAATTATTACCATTATAGTTTTAAACTTTTGAAACAAATAATATCTATAAATTACTATCTGTAATACACATTAAAATTATTATCATTCTTTGATAGAACTGATTTATTATAGAAATTTTATTTAGAATAATAGCAGGGATTCCAAATCCTGTAAGTATAGGCCCCTTGAGTCCATCCAAAAGACTTCCTGATTGTGGGTAACCACAGCATCTTTGACATTAATCTGAACATCTTATGAGATTTTCAGTTCTTCCTGATTTCTGGTTTCTGGCCCCATTTGTATGTGAAATCTGGATCTTATTGACTCTAATACCAACAAGACCAGTGTCTTATTTTGGAAGGAAAATGAATCAAAATACATGAAATGAACACATGGGAAAGACATTACTTAAGTTTCCAAGGAAGGTCAATGCTTACAAAAGATATAATATAAAAGCTGGAAGGTATTTTCAATATCAAGTCCAACCCATTCACTCTGTAAATGAAGAGAGCTTTAACTTAGCCAGCATGGTTAGGTAACTGGCCACAAATCATCCAGATTCTTATTAGCAGAGTTTGGTTTGAATATGTTCACCCCTGAGTGCTTTCTGCTCCCTTATATGGCTTAGGAGAACTTTTACACACGCTTCAAAGGACTATAAATTCTTCTTCATCTGAGTTAGTGATTGATTATTAAGGAAGATTCACAGATAAAACTGACTGCAAACGTGTTGAAGAAAAACCACTGTGATCATTCCTCATATAGTCCATCTACTTTTAAAAAATTTCTGTCTTGAAATCAATATATACTTCCTTGGTTCAGTTAGTGATGCACAGGGGCAACTTAGTGTGTCAAACAATAGAGAAAAACAAAAAATGTTGCATGAGTAATGCAAAATAACAATTTAAAAAAGCCACAGTATCTTGGAAAAAATTGAAGATTTGCTATGTAAAATATATATTTTTTAGCTTCTTTTATCCAGTTTTCTTTGCAATCCTGATACTTTGCACTTTTAAAGGACAGGAAAGGAATGATGACTTGGCTTATGTGGTTAAAATAAATTTCATGAGATTCTCTCAGGACTATACTTGTCAATCTAGGCTTAGAATTTTAGGCAGCTTCCTACCTTTGCAATGTGTATCTTGATAGCCCAAGAACTCCCACTCTGGGTCTCTGTCTGCCTGGATCCACTCTTTGTCTTGCCCCAAATTTATTTCCAAACCAGAAACTAATCACAAGGTTATACTATTATGGCCTCAATAACCATAACATAACATGTTCAGTATGTTTATTGGTTATTTAAAGCCTATACATTTTAATGCTATTTGTCATTTAGCAGTAGATAAGTGAAGCACTAGCTATACCATTCCTTTGCATAAACTTCCCTGGAAGAGCTTCATATTGTTCATAGTCCACTGTATCACAGGTAAGTTCACCTATCCTGAGGCCCCGATCTACCTTTCCAGTTTCATTGTCTCTCAGTGATTCATTTCCCCACTCCTCCTTCTCTACCTCCCCTCAGTAAATTGAAATTTTCACACTCAATTCACAATGCAAACACCCTTACACATATCTCACTCTTCATCAACTCCTGTTTGAAAAACATGGCCTCCTCGTCTGGATCTTCAAGAACATCATCTAAGAGACATAGAATAACTTTACCTTAATTAATTTTCTTAAAAATTTCTTAGTCTTTGAGATTCTAGAAGCCTTACATCTGGGCATTCCAAGATATCTCCATCACTTAAAAATGGACTCATATTAAACAAATTCATGATACTAATGAATAAACTTTAATGTCGTTTCTATTTTTTTCTCTTCCTTTGAATGAAACTCTAATTTAATTCTCCAAGTACTTTTTCTCCTTATAGGTAGGATCTCTGGGGAGTAAGTTTATAATTGAATGTGGTCTAAACCGTGTGAGGTAGAACAGGGTATTACAGCATTCATTAGTTTAATGTCACCACGTCAGTTCAGTCAGATATATCTTTCTCCACCAAAAGAAGTCATGGGGGAATTCTCATGCTCAACTTTCTCTCCTTGGGCAGAGAATCCAGGCACTCTATCAGTTCCTCTCTGAACTATATTACATGCTTGCTTCTATAGATGGCCAGATTGTATAGTTGCTTCTGTATATATTTTCAGAGAAATAAGAAATAATATAACTTTAAGTATAAATATATTTTTTGTCTATCAGACTCATGTTTATTTAAGGGAATTAGTCAGTAAGAAATGAGAAATCTTAAAAATACCAGCTATGATTTGGGTGTTGCTTGTACCTTTAAAGATTCATGTGTTGGAAGCTTAATCCTTAGGGTGATGGCGAAGGGTGGTAGATTTTTAAGAGGTAGGACCTAGTGGAAAGTCCTAAGGTCATTGGGGCATGCCCTTGGAAGGCACTGGGGACCCTACCTCCTTGGCTACCTGTTTTCAAAATGTGATTTCTTTATTCTGCACATGCTTTTGCCCTTTGCTATCAGGTCCTCACCATAGACTTAAACTGGTATCATGTCCCTAAATCTCCAGAAAATGAGTTAAATAAACCTCTTTGTTAGTTCACTTGTATTAGTTGTTTATAATAACACAAAGTGACTAAAAAAATACCCCCTCAAGTTTCCACAGAATCCAAAATTCCAATTATGTCACTTCTGTTTGGCTAACTTTAGGAATTAAAAAGCTAAAACTAGAGAAAAACAACCTATAATTTTTTGAACATATATTTATCATGCACTTTATATCAGTGTAATCTTTATTATTCAAAATTACCAAGAAGATAAAAAGAGAATTATTATACTCAGTGACAGTGAAGACCAGAATGAACAAATAGCCACAGTTGCATAGCTGGAAGTGTCAAACCAAAATTTAAACAGAATTTTATTTATTTATTGTCTGTTTGCTTGTTTTCCACAAGGCTTCAATATCCAAGTCCCCAGAGAATAAGGAGGGAAAGTATATTTAAAGAGCATGATGGCAGGGGCAGTTCCAAGATGGTGGCCTACACAGTCCACTCTGCGCTAGGCTCTCAGGGACCAAGGCTGGAAGTGGTGGAGGCGCCGTTTTCCAGCCAGCTTCCTGGCATCATTCTGCGGCTCAACATCCCACGCAGGAATTTCGCTCATGTAAGTGTGAGTACATGATCACTGGGAGGCAGCGGTAGCCGGAAGGCGTGGCTTCGGCACCGGCCGGAGAAACGCGGTTGCAGCCCGGGCCTCAGCCCAGGGCTACGGCTCTCCGAGACTGAGACTGGAAGTAGCGGGGTGCCATCTTCCAACCAGTTTTTTGGCAGCTCTCTGCGCCTTGCCACCCCATGCAAGAGTCTCGCTCACGTGTGTGAGCGCAGGGCCACCGGGAGGCAGCGGTAGCCAGGAGGCGTGGCTTCAGCCCCGGCCGGCAGAAAAGCAGTTGCAGCTGGGGGCC